>CAJNOL010002523.1:0-12207 GCA_905250125.1 Rotaria sordida | reverse complement strand
GCTGCAACGACAACAAACACAGGGACTGCACCGACAACAAGCACAAGAGCTGCAATGACAACAATAACATACACAATAGCAAACTCTTCACAAACAATTGTCTCAATAACAAGTCCAGGTGATCCCATCGTCGGCTTATATAATACTTCAGCTGGTCAACCTACGGGTGCTTATAATGGCAGATATTCGGGTTCTGCTGAAAATCCCCCAAAAGCTATTGATGGTTTGTTAAGCACGAAATATCTTAATTTTGGAGCTCAAGGTTATTCTGGTGCCAGTCTAAATGATCCTGGAGTAAATACTGGTTTTTTTGTAACGCCGACAATAAGTACTGCTTCTGTGGCTGTTGCTCTTCTTTTTGCAACTGCAAATGATTTTCCAAATCGTGATCCACTTACAGTAACTCTCGAAGGAACAAATGCAACAGATGTTGAAGCACTCCATCTCGGCTCAAGTTGGACATTGATATACAGTGGTCCAACAGGTATTGATCGTGCAACGGCTCCTGCTCGTAATACATATATGCAACAACAAGGTTTCTTCAATACGATTCCTTTTAGAAGCTATCGACTATTTGTTACTTCGCAACGAGGTCGTGATAGTTGTGTTCAATACGCTGAAGCTCAAATCTTAGGTTATATTTGAAAAAACAAAAAAAGATATTACTAATTTGAAACTAACAGTTATATACTTTAAACTTTAAATGTATTCTCTCAAAACTTTCCCTAAAAATATGTATCCTTATCTATATCATGCATTCAGTATTTTAATTTTCTTTGAAAATTTGCCAAAAATAACCAAAATAAAACAAATATCTTTTCGAATTTTTTTAAAATTTCAAATATCAAGAAAAGAGGACGTGAGTATCGGCATTTTGTTGAAGAACAGAAGAACACCCACACACCCACAGCCACAGTGATACCTACAAATCCGCACTCAAGATTCTGTTTTTTCTATTGATAAATATATGAAACTAGCATAAAATAAAGATAATTTTTATTCAATTACTTCAAGTACTTTTCCAATAACAACAATATGATCTCCATTGTGTAATGTAAATCGATCGAATTGAGGAAAATATTGCAATTGTTCTATACAAATAAGTCGACCAGTTTGTGTTAATTAAAATCTTGCTATGGCTACGTGATCTTGTTTTATAAATTTTGGATCTTCTACACTTATTACATCAGAATTACAATTAATTAACGTTTCTAATTGAACTTCAGCAGTAGCAGAAGTATGAATCTGAAGAGTAGCTTTGTAATCTAGTTATATAATTGATTTATGTTCAAGTATAGCAATCTATTCTCAATATATATAGATACATTTTCTTTTAATCAAATGTATTTCTTGCACATCGACGATTCATCTAAATTTACATAGTTCATATTGAACATCGCATAGAATAGACTTAAGTGAGATTTCTTGAAAAATTTTTGATGAAATAGTAAAAAAGGCTTACATTTTGTTCAACATCCTTTAATTCAAGTTTAACATACTATCCACAAAAATCAGAGTCATCGTCGATGTGTCTATGATAAATATTTATACTTGCAGTATGTTTTCAATTAGGCATAATTATGCATTGATCACAAACACGACAATACCCAAATTCAATTTTACCAGTAATGTTTGTACTTATTTGCTAGAACGAATATTTAATTTTATGTTCAATGATAATGAAAAACAAATTGGATATACTTCAGCAATTGATAATCGAAATGAACTATTAATTTTAATATTAGATGCCTGTGTATCAATAAAACTTTTGTCAAAATAAGATCTTCAAAAGCACAAGAATTTAAAAGTATGAATCTTTTTTTTCTATGAAACTAACGTTAAAATCTCGTTTCTGTGATATTAAATATTAACTCTAGTTATATGTAATAGCAAGTCAATCAATTAACAAATAGTTAATTCAGATTGACTAGGAAATTTTTTAATAATATTATATATAAATGCTCATGCTTGATAATCAAGTTTTAATTTTTATATATTTCAGTGTACTTTAAATAAATAGATGGATTGTATGATGTTTTCAAATCAATTTTTTTTTGGATCTCTTGTTTTCGTTGATTCCTTGATTCGAATAACAACTTTTATATGATCGACGACCAACGATAAAAGATGTGCCCTAATATCTATGATTATTTGTTCAGCTAATTGTTTTCAAAAAATATTTCTAATACAATAAATTTAAATATAAGAAACAATTCACTCACTCTAAACTATCGATTTCTAATTGAAGACTTCTTATTTCATGATTCAATTTTTTCTCCATTTTGATACGTTTATTCTTCAATAAAGGTTATCTCTGTCCAAATTCATCAGCTCTTCGCTTCACATAATTCTACTTCTCTTTCATCTTACATAATATAGATTTCATATCATGTAATTCTTTCTAGATGAAAAAAAAAGTCCGACAATAGAAGAATGTTTTCAGTTTTACTTTTATCATGATTTTTTTTCTTCGTTTGGGTTTTGTTGAAAGATGTTCATTATACCCATAAAATGTAATGATAGTTTAGGAGATTTATAACAATTTTTCATTAATCTATTTATCAAATTATATAGTTTATTGATTAGAATATCTAAATGAGGGTGTGGGGGTATGTGGGGTACAGGTGTGAGGGTGTGGGGGTATGTGGGGTACAGGTGTGAGGGTGTGGGGGTGTGGGGGTATGTGAGGTACAGGTGTGAGGGTGTGGGGGTATGTGGGGTACAGGTGTGAGGGTGTGGGGGTATGTGGGGTACAGGTGTGAGTGTGTGGATCTCGATGTAATACTCGTGTCTTACCGCACCCACACCAACATCCACACCCTCCATTGATTATCTGCAACCGTACACTGCCCAAACCCACATCTCACACCGACACTTACAACCACACCTCACTCACTTCCACGCCTACGTCCACCCGTATATCCACCCCCACACCCACATATAAACAAAGAAATAAATAGTCTCATAGTTAAATATGAAATTCTAAATTAACTGTCTTTTCGAGCACATCGTATAACTTTCGGATTCGTTTTCTCAAATGATTAGAGAATTATTTTTTAACTAATTAATTTGAATTAATTGTCAACTGAACTCTACAAATTCTCATATACACTATAAAATAAATAGACGAATGGTGTATCACATTTCATCATATGACATCAGAGATGTCCATCGCGGCACTGGCAGGATTTTTTGAAAGACATTGAAAAACTACATGAATTTGATAGAATTTCAGGATTTACAAATGAAATATCCCGAGACTGAATGAATCTGATGGACTAGTACCAATATCTCTGGTCAAATATAGTCACAGCAGTAAAATTAGAAACACTTTTTTGAAAACCACCGCGGTGTAGCAACTTTTTTTCTAAGGCCGCAACGCGCCAGCAGCAGATTTTCAGCCGCAATGAACATCTCTGCATGGCATATTAGATGAATAAGAAAAAAAAATATTCATTCATTCTTTCAATTCATTATCAATTTTGACGATAGAAAAATTGTATTGTTGTGTTTGTATTGATGACATCGGTCAAATAGAACGGATGATTAGTGTAGATATATAAATATTGACTTTTCATAAGTTGCAAAAAATAGATAAGGTAAAGTAAACCTGATCAACTCATGTATTGAATTAAATGATTTACCTAATGAAATTCTTATGATGATTTTCAAAAAACTCAACAATCTTGATATACTTTATTCTTTCCATGGTGTCAATGAGCGATTAAATAGAATTATTCAAGATCCAATTTTTACAAATCATTTAACTTTTGTCAAACGGCCATTAGATAAATTTATTGGATTATTATCTTGTAATATGATACTTAATCGATTTTGTTTTCAAATTTCACCTGAAATTCATAATAAAATCAAATAGCTTGATCTTGAATCATCATCTATGAAGCATGTTTTACGTGCTGCTCATTATCCGAATTTAGATAGTCTTGCTCTTTATAATATTGATGAAGAATCAATTCGAGGTCTTTTTACTGATAAGTAATTTTGAATTGAATTCTTTCTATCTTTAAACAAGTCAAAATTATTCATATAGATAACTAAATTGTTGTAATATATATATATTGTCTTTATAGACTTTTCTTCTTATTATATACATATATTTAGATGAAACTCTTTCATCTGGTATTTTCAAAAAATCAAATTACAACACTTTTAATTACAATAAATAAAAATAGTGATTATTTAGAAATGTCATCATCGGTGGTTAATATATATGATTATATTTTCAGTGTTTTTACCTATCTGATTGTTGTAGAATTATATGAATCATCATATAAAGATTGTGTTTGGTTATATTTTGAGGATTCATTACATCCTAATATTTGTTCTTCAACTCTTTTGAAATTGAATATCAAACTAGAATGTTTTAGTGATTGTCCTTATCTTCTTGATGGTCGTTTTAATCAACTTCATACATTCGATGTTGATTTGGTTAATATTCGTCGTCCACATAACCCTGATCTATATGAAATGGCAAATTAAGTTAGTTTTACAAAAAAAGAATCTCTATACTCTCAAATAACAAAAGAAATCCTTGTTTTTTAGGATGATTTACCAAATCTAAAGTCTTATTTCTTTGTCTTGTAATTATAGAACATATGATTATAATGAATTAATTCCACCACTTCTCTATCGAATGTCAAATCAAGAAAAACTTAGTTTGTATCTTCTAGTTTATGTCAATGAAACATTTATTGATGGAAATCATTTGAAGAGAAACATTATTAATCGTATGCCAAGATTAAATCAATTCACATTTTATATTCGTTCATCTATTTATGCTGATAATGTATTCAATTTGCCATCGACACAAGATATTCAACGCACATTCATTGACTTTCGAAATAATGAAATTATTTCTTATGTTAATTATTTTTCAGAAGCAAAAGAAGGTCAATGTCATAATATATTCATATCCACCTGTAATGAATTATTATGGTAATATTACGAATTATTTTTCATGTGGATTATTTAAATATGTTCGTGTAGTGTCATTATATGATGAATATCCATTTGAACATGAAATTTTTCTTCGAATTGTTCAATCATTTCCATTTATGGAACAATTAACTATGATTAATCATGCATGACAAAACAAAAAACAATCTTATGAATCAAATAATAATAATAATAATAATAATCGAAACATCTATTATTGAATATTCTTTTCTCAATGTACTTGATATTATGAATGTTCATGATGATTACATAGAAGAATTTCTATTTAATACTAAAACATATTTTCAAAATAGTGTTTATCTTCAAATTAATTATGAATCTTTAAAACGAGTAACACACAATTTTGCAAGAGATGCTACATGAATTAATTGTACGAAAATTAATAAATTATATGTACACAGTGAATCAAAACGTTCGAATTCTTTGCAAGAATATTTTCCTTATGCGAAAATATGTTAGGAATATTTTAAAAGATGAAAAAAAAAATTATTTCAATAAAGAATAATAGAAAAAAAAAACAATAGAAGATAATTCTCTTATATATTTTGTTCTAAGAAAAGAAAATCTTTTGAAAGATGAAAATGATTATGTGTAAAATAAGTGGTACTCTTTGGAATAGATTAATTTGTGTATAATGTATTGGGTTGGTAGATAAGTTGTGCAAGCTTTGGTTTTGTTTATTAGTAAATATATTTTGACGAGAGAGATACATCTAATATCAATAAAAAATATTATTGCTATTATTTCCCACAACACTAGTTTATCTTGCTAGCTATTATTCGATCTCAGATTTCTAGAAACTGGCTGATTCTGATTTGAAAAAAAAATGGAGGCAAACTCGTAATCAAAATTATCGAAGTTTTCGTAGTCTTTCTCACATATATATTGTTTTGAAGAAATCGAAACAAATGATACTCCGATGACTAGAGCCCGTGTGTAGGAACTTCGCATTTCAATCGTTCAATTTTTTTGTTGAGTTAACTTTGGAATGTGTTGTCATTCATTGTTATGAATGAGAATGACGTCTATTCGGTTCATCAAAACTGGTTGGGTGTGAGCGACACTAAAGAGAACGCCCACACTCTGATCATGAAAGGAGTGGCCACAATCCGACTCACATCACATCGCAGCTCGTGCAGGTGCAGCGAAAGGACAGGCCACGAAAAGAACTGGCGGCGAAAGAAGTTGCCACAATACGACACACATCACATCGCAATTGGTGCGGGTACCGCGAAAGGACCGGCCACGAAAGGGCTGATGGCGAAAGGAGTCGCCGCAATGCGACACACATCACATCGCAGCTGGTACGGGTGCCGCGAAAGGAGTGCCCGGGAAAGGACTGATCGCGAGAGAAGTCTCCGCGAAAGGGCTGCCTCAGTGGCGTAGCCAGGATTTGGGGCTAGGGGGGAAATGGAAGGAAAAATGTCGAAAGGAGAAATGTAGAAGAAAAATGTAGAAAAGAAAATATAGAAAAGGAAAAATAGCGAATGAAAAAATATCGAAGAGAAAATAGCGAAGAGGAAAAATATCGAAAATTAAAATATCTACATAGGACATGATATATATATAAATTTGTGATAAGTTCTGTTGAGTAGATGAAAAATAACTATGAAATATAATAAATGCTTAGATTAAATGTCACTATTATGAAACTAGAAGGACAACACTACAATATGTGTTGAAATTAAAATAAAGTCATACGTGCTTCAACTTTAAGTACTTCAGTCAATGTTCCTTCAAAGTCTGACATAATAGTACATAGATTAAAACTGATATGTAATTGAGCAGCTTTATTATGTAATTCATGAAATAAATACTTATATGTAGGTTTTTCCATCAGGTACGAAAGCAAAAACACATACAAATGTTGTGAAAGAGAATAATACTTAAAAAATTTATTTAAGAAAAAAGCATATTCACATTGTTCAAATTTAATTGCATGTATGCAATATACTTGATCGAATATTGGAGGACTGATGAGGAGGTGTCATCGATCAAGATGACTGAACCATCAAATAATAATTTCAATTGCTCATTTGATGCAAACACCAATATTCGCGTTTTTCTTTTTATAATCTGATCAATACAAAGGAAATGTAAATTTTTCAATGTTTTTGTATAAGATTCTACTATATCAAATGATTGAGAATTAGGAATAAATGGTGTTTGGAGGCGACGTGCTTTATCTAATGTACTACCTGGAAAATATATGCTTTAAGTGAAAAAAAATAAAGGTTTTTTTCTAACCAAGTTGTCTCTGAGATGGTAAAACAGCAATTGATAATGTTGATAACCCGATGCGGGCTGCTTCTTTGTCATAAATTTGTGAAATGGGTATACTTTCACTTATAGCACGTGCTTTGACAGCTTGTTTGAATGTTCGAATTTGAATTTGTTCTGGTTAAGGTGGGTGACAATGATCACCTTTAATGTTCAAAATAATATCTTGAAGATCAGCACGTGCATTAACAGTACAATATGAATTTTCATATCGATAGTATTTTGTTGTACTCATTGTCTGATTCAATTTAAAAATGAAATTGTTTATATTAAATATTTTTTTTTCTTTTTGAGAAATGACAAAAGATATTTCATTAGAAAGAGTAGTCATCAAATCTAAAATAACTGAAAATCAATCCGTAGATCTTTAACTATTAACAGTCATCAATCGAAATTCCACCAATATAAGCATTATTAATGAAGTACCAAAGAAAAACAAATTAATTAATGAAGATTAATATTTATCTATTACATTCGTATATTTACATGTGCAATACTTAAAGAATAAATACTTTTAATGGTATGAATCAACCAAACAAATAGGAAATTTTTAACAAATGTCTTATAGCGACATCTTACGACTATTTATTCTTTTCTTTTCGACATTTTTCCTTTCGCTATTTTCTCATTCGATATTTTTCTCTTTCGATATTTTTCCTCATTTTCTTCTATATTTTTCCTTTCTTCCTTTTTCCATCATACCGAACAGACAAACAAACTTTTTTCTGTATACATATATATAGATAACTACAGTAAAACTTCTCTAATGTAAACACCGTCGGGACCAACCAAAAACGTTCAGATTAACAGGGCGATCACTTAAGAGGGTTCCAGCAAAAAGAAATCAATACATAAATTCCAGTACTTGTTACATCTTTTTGAGTGTTTTTTATTTGATTCACTAGATGTTTTACTATTTTCAAGAGGTTACATATTATTACATAGATCAAGTTAAACATCACATGAGATCCTGCTCAGACAGGTTTAAAAAAGTCACGAATCGACCGTTGTTTAGGAATGTTCGAGTCCAAATAGGCGTCAATAAGTTTTGACTGCAGTTGCATCACACATAAATGTATTCAGGTTGTTGAGTTATTGATAATAGATGCAAACGACGTACCATGTTCATTGCTTCAGTTAGTGATGGTGGTTATTCAGTTGTATCTTCATCATTAGCTGCATCTTCAAGAGTAACCACATTAACAGTTAACATCTTGTCACTTGCATCATCCAATTCGTTATAAGGTGGAACACCATCGTCTATGTTCTGAAACATTCAAAAATGACCATTAAAAATACAATTTAAAAAAGCCAAAATAATTATTAAAGGTGTGACGATTTCCGTTGTGAGAGATACCACTTAAAAGCTATTCTAAGTATATTTTATTGGTATCTCAAAAAACACACCTCGCTGTACTTTTCTCGTCCCTTGTATACTACTTCGTATATACAGGATAACCTTGAAAAATACGGAGGACACAATAACAGAAAAATATGAAAAGAACAAAGGTTAGAACATAATTATGGACCATACTAGGTACGAGGGAAGGACATACCAAGTATGCTATTCCAAAATACATAACTATCGAAAAAGGGTATTGTCATTATTTCTTTTATGGATATTATGTACGAAAGGCGAACATACCAAGCATGCCGTTCCAAAGTACAATTAGAGAACGGAAAAGGATATTGTAGTTAGAAAACAGAAAAAGATATTATGGTTAAAGAACAGAAGAGAATATTATGGTTAGAGGATATTGCGATTATTCCTTTTATGGATATGTATGAGAAGAGAATATGTCCTTCCAAAGTACACATGCAAAACGGAGAAGGATATTGTAGTTATTTCCCTTACGGATGACATTATGTACGAAAGAAGGACAAACTAATGGTATCATGGAAGGTTGGAGCATTACAAAAGGCTCACCACAAAATCATTAGCTGACATAACTGTACCACCAATACTTATATGTTTAAGCACTTGATCAAGATCTTCTATACATTTATTTTCGTTTACGACAACATCAATAGCATCAAGTTTTGGTGTTATCGATGTTGAATCATCAAGAACAAAATGTATTTCAAATCCTGTCATCTTGAATGTATTACGAATAGTGGCTTCAGTAATGGATCTCCAGGACTGGTCGATCCAATAGATTGCATCCAATGCTGTTATGTTTACATCATCAGCCGTATGAACAGCATTGGCATTTGCAATAATATGTTTGACAAGATAATGTCTGTAGTAAGCCTTGAATGTCCTGATAATTCCTTGATCCAAGGGTTGTATTTGAGCAGTTGAATTAGCCGGAAAAAACTTCAGAGTCACATTCTGAAGTTTTACATCAGATGAATGAACAGGTGCATTGTCCAAAAATAGTAATATATTGCGTTTTTGTTTTTGCATGATTAAATCAAGATCATATTACCATTCAGTAAATATTTTACTATTCATCCATGCCGTACGATTGCTGTACCATTTCACAGGTAATTTCGCCATATCTATATCCTTGACGCACCTTGGTCGTGCAGCTTTACCTAGAAAATAGCAAAAAAAGACGGCACGTAACAGAGAAATAGAGCGAGTAAATGATCACTCACCTATTACCACCGGTTTAAGTTTATCTGTACCAAGCCAGTTGGTACACAGCATCACTGTATATCTATCTCTTGATTTCTTCCCACCCTCGCAATCATTCTTATCAATAACCAAAGAACGATCAGGTATTAACTTGAAGAATAACCCTGTTTCATCGCAATTGTAAATGTTCACCGGGTTATAATGTTGAATAATGTTTGGCAAACGTATTTGCCAATTTTCAGTAGTAATTTTATCCACAGCTGCTGCTTCACCACATATAACCCTAAAATGAACATTGTGTCGAGTTCGAAATCGGTCCAACCACCCGTTACTTGCTTTAAAATTTCCTGATCGATCACCTAGTTCTTCAGCAACTTTTCTTGCATATTCTTGTAATACTGGACCAGATATAGGAATATTTTTGGTTCTTTGTGTAACAAACCATTCATAAACAGTATCATTGATCGTTTGACTAAAATCATCCTTCAACTTTCGTTTCATGTTTTTGTTTTGATTTGTTTCATAATCATTAATGTATTCGTTTTTTCTTTTGAGAATGTTTGATATAGCACCAAGAGATACTTAGAACTTGTCTTTTATTTCACGATGAGATAAACCACGTTCTTTTTCTTTGATAAGATTTATCTTTTGTTCTAGATCAAGTCCATTTTGCGATGTCATACTAAAATTAAGATGTAATGCAGCCAACAAAAATCACAAATAACATTTCTTTGTTTTTTCTTCTTTTCTCTCTATTGAATTACGGAACCAATCAGATGGGTAATAATAGCCGTCACGTCGTCGTAAAAATGATTTAATTACATAGCGTCCTCTATTTTTGTTCATAATAATGAGTGTGAAATATACAGTCGGGACCAGAAAAGAGCGTTCACATTCTGAATGACGGGGTGATCATACAGGAGGGGTCGAAAACCAACAAAATTCGCTCGGGGGGACTGGAGGGTGTTCGGTATAACAGGTTGATCACACAAGCAGGGTGTTCACTAATAGAAGTTTTACTGTATTTATGAAAGAAAATTCAGACCACTACACCTCCGCTCGAAAAAAGAAATCAATTGAATTTGGATAGATGGTTGAGTATTATCCAAGTAGCTATAAATATTATTTTAACTAGTGCTGAATAAATCTAAATGGTGATCGACATTGAACATGTATTCATTAATAAATCATCCATCCTCCAAATCCTGCTCCTAAAAAACTCAATTAAATTAAATAATTAGTTAAATGCATGATGGCCTCAAAGTTAGTTGTCCTAAATAAATAAATGTCTTTATTACGACTCGAGCAAACGAGCTGGCTTTTTTTCTGAATGATAGAAACATGCTCAATCCTTATAACTATAAAGGAATAGCTAGAGAGACTCTTTGTTAAATATATTGGCTTTTGGCCTATCTGTGAAATAAGAAAATTGTCTCTGTTGAGATCAATAATAATGCTTAACAAAGGGTCTCTTTAGGTATGTCTTTACGGATATAAAGTTTGAACATGTCTCTATCATTGATGAAAAAATTAGGGTAATCTTCATCTCAAATTTCGCAACCAAAATATTGATCTTGGGTCATGTTTTCAAGCGATTTTGGCTTGATTGATAAGATGTAACAACAAATTCAAATATAAATTGTTTTTTAAGTATTTTTTAATGAAAAGGTTCAGAAACAGCTTTTCAATAGATGTATGAAACTTTCGAACAAAATCAGTGTCTTTCACCAAGGAAAATTACGCCAATACGATTTTGAGTCTATAGTTTTGCGCACTACAGTAGGGATGATTGATTTCTCTTATCATTTTTTTTTCTTTTCCTTTATTATGTTTCTGTCCGTTCGCTGTTTCACGCGCTTTTACGGACAAATTCGTATTAGACCGCTTACCAACAGCATACCTGTTGTTTCGTAAATTTATTCAATAACTGCGACGCTATTTATAGGCTAGTTCACGGCATCGCTTAATGTTGCAATTGAACAGTATTTGTATAATAAATGTCTAAATACTCATGTAGGTACAATGAAAAATATCTGCTCTATATCGATTTTTTTTCGATTTAAAATCGACTAAAATGACAGGATTTTAATCCTACGTCACCATCACTGGTCACAAACTGACGGTTAACCCCAGCTATCACAAAAACCGATGTTTCAAGTAGTTTATCCTTTTAATAGCAGGTATAGTCCCTAACCCTAATTTGATCACGAATTTTTTTCTTTTTAGAAAAAAGTTCATAACTTCTCTACCCAATATTCGTTCGAAGTACTTTTTAGTTTCCGGGATAGAAAAAATATTTCTCTATCTTTCTGCCAATTTTTTTTTCAAAAATAAAATTTTGTTGATGAGCAGTAGTCATTGGAAAGAGA
>CAJNOL010002522.1:0-37359 GCA_905250125.1 Rotaria sordida | reverse complement strand
AAATCGATGTCTTTTATCTATTTTGTTTAACATAAAGAAGTATTTATTTTAATGTCAAAGCCATTTAATCTATTTAGAAGTTTCGAAATATCATAGTTAAGAAATAAATAAAAAAACTACGATCAAAATACTATGTATTCAATCAATCAAATAATCTAAATATTTAGTTATGATCAATAAAATGAGATGAAAAAGTCCTTTTTTTACTTTTCTAATGAAATATCATATTTCTTTGATCTATATGTACAACAACATTTTATCACCAACTAATTGAAGATAAATTAATAGTAAAACAACGAAAATCTGGGCTTTAAAAGAAAAAAAAAACGCGCATTTATTACGAGACAATATTTTTACTTCTATTCATTATTATTTTCTTTATTTTTTTCTATATTTCGAAGATAATAAAAAACTAATAAATTAATGATTACAACAAAAGCAGATAAACTTTTAAGAAGCTTAATTGATGCAGGTTTATCATTAACAGATTTTACTATATTAGCAATAAAAATTATGCGTATTCAACGAGATTTTAAAACAGATAATAAAGATCGACGTCAACGAGATTATTTACGTCAACAAAATAAATTACGTGAACAATATCATATTGAACAACAACTTAAAGACGAAGAACAACGTAAAATAAAAGGTCTTGTAAAATTACGTGAATTAGGTTATGTAACTAGTGATGATACATCTCAAATACTAAATAATAATACCACAGATAGTATTGATCAATATTCAACAAATCATATTGGAAATAAAGATACTAATAAAATAAAACCTAATCAATTATTATTACCATATGCAAAAGAAATAAATGATATGAAACAAAAACAACGTGATTGTTGTTTAACATTTAATATTGATTATGATCTTCGATTACATCAACAAGCTCTTGAACGAGCTTGTCGAAGAGCTAAACGAAATATTTATGAGGTATTCTGTAAAATATTTTTATCTATTTGAAATAAAAAGGAATGATAAGATAAAAAAATGAAGACTTTTTAGATAGATTAACAAGGAAATAGTAACAGTTGATTAATCGCTTTCTTCCCTCAAAACTACTAGATTGTAGGTTCTAGATTAACAAACATTTGTCAAAAAAATTTTTTTGATCTACTCAGATTATAGAACTATATCGAGTTGTCTATAGAACAATAATCTTTTCTATTTCCTAAAAATGAGCTTTAAGGATGGTTCTACCATCTTGAGGATTTCCACATTGAAATTTAGCATGTATCTGTTATATGAATTGAAATGTCTGTATTTTCTTCAAAACAAGAAAGATTTGGAACTGAAATAGAGACAATTGTCTACGGGATTTGATATGCTCTATAATCTAGAACTTTAAGAGCAGATTTTGTTAGCCTGAAAAATCAGTTTTCTAAAAAACCAAATATATGAAGACCTAGTGAGATTGCTCATATTTATATTCAAGATCAACACGCTCGATAACCTATATTTCAATAGTTTTCGTCAAATAAAGTGAATGATTAATTGAAACAGTTGCTCTCTAAGTTCAAATATGAGGCGATGGTTTTTATAATAAAATAAAACCAAGTTTAAGATAGAAAACAAGTTTATTTTTTCTCGCTATCATTTTTTCATGAGCATCGATTGATGAAAAACGATTAATGATTATGAAAAAAAATTCTAAACACTCGATTTTCATATATCAACATTGATAGATTTGGCAACAATGATTGGATTTCAAGCGTTCTGCCTGATGAAACTCTCAACAGTGCAACTTCACTCACAAAACTCTCGGAAGGATGTGGCTGTAGGTCTCAGTTTTGATTGTCTCTCTACACGAATAGTCACACCCATATTTGAATATCCATGGAGAAGATTGTACTGTATATTTACTACCTTTTGTAGTATTTTTGATATTCCGAATTTTTGGATGTACGATACCACTGTAATTGTTTAAAATTTGTGTGTAAGCAAAATATGATGATATCAATTTCGTTTGAAACGCTTCAGTTGAACTGTTGCCTAAATTTCAACAATTTGTTGAGTTCTTAGGGTTGCTTCAGTTGTTGAAATTGATTGAGTTCTGTGAGTGACGTTGCATTTCTGAAAGTTCCATGAGTTCAAAACTTACGGAATCTGAATACGTCTCACTATCCGAAAGCGGTTTTACAAAATTTCTTGATTATACTATTCTTAGTGATGTCCTAAATTAAATTCATTTCAAATCACACTATATATCAAAACATATATATTAAGTCTAACTGAAATATTTTCTTATTGATAGCTTCGTGCTGAACGTTTTAATCGTCCTGAATATCGATCTATTTTATCAGTTGAAACGACAACATCTCATAATAAATTAAAACAAGCTATACGTGAAATAAATAAAATATTTCTTGATTCTAAATCAAATCAAGATAAAAGACATTTACAAGAATTATTAACATATATTAATCAATTTGAAGGTGATATTGATTTATTAATGTGTCAAATGCAATATGAACCAAAAGTAAAAGAAACAATTTTATTTTCATCAGTTACAAATGATATACTTGATCGAATGAATCTTATTCTTTATTGTGCACGTAAATTATCTGAAAAAATTTCCATTGATGATAATATAGATGAAATAAATGAAAATATTGATAAAGAAATAAATAATGATTTATTAAATATTCCAACTAAATTAACTTATATAATAAAAATAAAAACAAATAATGAAATAAATTCATCATTATCAAATGATACAAATGTAAAAATAAAATTATATGGTACATATAATAAAACATCAGATATAATACTTACAGGATCAAATAATAAAAATAAATGGCAATCAGGACAAATTGATTTATTTAATATTGAATTAAATTATTTAGGTGATATATATGCTAGTGAAATTTGGCATGATAGTCAATATTCATCATGGAAAGTTGATTGGATTGAAATTATTGATGATGCTGCAAATATTTATCGTTTTCCTTTAAATCGTTTATTTGATAAATATTCAAATGAAAAAAAAACTCATTTTATTATTCAACGTGATATTGGTCCTGTTAATCATTTACCATCAAAACCTTTTAAACAAATAAAACCATATAAAAAAATTGGTTTTGCAACATATAAAATTCAAGTTAAAACAGGAAAACAACCAAATAAAGTTACAGATTCATCAATATTTATACAAGTAAAAGGTGAAAATGGAAATTTTGCTGGTGAGCATTTTTTTGATTCTTATAAATAAAAAATTAATAATAAAATTTTGTTATTTTTTACTAAAGATAATTTATCTAGTGCAAATTCAGCTTTTAAAAATTCTGTATTTGAACCTGATCAATTAGATACATTTTATTTTATTTGGCCATATTTAGCAAAAATAAATTCTTTGCAATTACTTATTCAATCTGAAGGTACGCAACCATTATGGTTTTGTGAATATATAATTGTTCAAGATGATCAAACAGAAAATCAATATAAGTATAAAACAACAACAACAACAACAAAAAAGAGTGTCATTTGATTGTATTTTATTTTATTTTTTTTGTAGATTTATAATTAATCAATTATTTGATGGTTCAAATCCAGATAATCGAAATTTAATAAGACATTTAACTGTCTATCCAGAAAATATGAGTAAAAATTTATTTACTTATTTATTTTTTAAATTCAATTTCTAAAATTTAGTATTCCTATACTTTTAGATCAGACAGATACAGATAAAGGTATGTAAGAATCAATCATGTAATGATCTATTAATGCTCCCTTCCACACCAACAGAATAGAAGCCCAATGTATCCGAATGAGCACAAAATAACAATGCAAATCATCGAATAGATTAGTTCATCGCTATTTAGTTGTAAATTTATTGGTACATCTCATTTCGTTTGTTCTACGTGCCTTCTATTAACGAACAAACGAGTTGTTTTTCGTGAGTCGAAAAATTTGTATACATGGACATTAGTGAAAGATAGCTGTTCAAAAACTGACGAATAGAAAATATGCATACTTTAATACTATTCCGATTTGGAATTATAACCAGTCTAGAAATAGAACGATATAAATTTTTATTAAGTTCATAGAAATATGAACAAATCTCTAACGAAAAATAAGACATCTCACAAAGTTGATTATTGAAATAATCAGAAGATATGAACTACCCATTTCATAAAAATGAGAAGCTCTCATTTGAGAGTAAACAATTTTTTCTATATTTCTTTTAAGATAATTGACATATATCTCCTTGTGTGTCTGAATTGTGCATAAGCTTCTAAGATGATGTTGCTTAGCAGAGCCGTATAAAAGTTTTCTCTCAACTTCTCCAAAGTTCGACACTTTCTCAAACCAAAGTATCATAATAAGCGCAATTTAATATGTCTATATTAAAATCTACGAAATGCTGATAATAGATAAATGTTATGAATGAGAAAAGTAGTATAATGAACGCATCATTCAAGTTATCTGATAACACGGAACTGGAAAAGTAGAGAAGCCAATTTTTGGTTCGCTGGTAACGATCAAAGTTCTCAGATAGTCTGAAAGCTTCAATTTATCGGATCTTGTGCACTTCTATACTTGTAAGCGAATCAAATCATAGCTACAACTCAAAACAATTTGATCGCAATAAAAGCTTACTTCCAAACTTTTCACTTGCGAATCAAATTAGAAGCTCAGTGGGCTATTATTCTGTAGAGAAAAAGGATGCGGTTAATCTTCTTGTGTTTAAAAATCAAAATCATTTCGATTTATTTTTAGAAAAAGAAAAACCTGGTTATTTAATAAAACTTAAAACTGGTGAAAAAGGTTTATCAAATATGTCAACATTACCATCAATTAATATAATATTAAAAGGTGAAAAAGGAAAATCTGAACCATATACATTAAAATCATTAGATAATAAAAGAATATTATTTCAAGAAAATCAAACAGATGAATTTCTACTTTCATCAAAATATTATGTTGGTCCAATCAAATCTTTACAATTATTACCAAATGGTGAAATTGATAAATGGTTTATTGAAACAATTATTATACGAGATATTACACAAGGACAAGTTAATTTTCACTTGATTCTATTTAATTATCTTTGTAATAATTGAATTCTAATTTTTTTTTAATTCTCTAGGATTATATTTTTCCAATCTATAAATGGGTTAATACAGAAGATGGAACAAATAATTTAACTGTGCAACCGATTAATGGTTTATTTTTCTTTTTTTCTGAAAAAACAGAACTCAATTGTAAAAATAAAATTTTTAGAGCGAAAAGCCGATTATATAATTTATGCTCGAACAATAACAAGTGAATTAAAAGGACCTGATCGAACAATAAAATTACTTATTCAAGGAAATAAAGGCAAACATGAAATTGAATTAAATAATCCAATCACAATGTATAATACATTTCAACCTGGACATAAAGATGAATATTATATTGAAAATATAAAATCATTAGGTGAATTACAATCAATTGAAATTGATATAACACATCCAAATATTCATAAACTTGGACTTGATTATATTGAAATCAATGATTTAAAAACTAATGATTCTTATAGGTAAAAATATGAGAAAATAAGTAAAATATAACCGGGTAGCTCATAAAGATGGAGACACTTTGATTTTCTTTCTTTTTACTAAGGCAAGAAATATAGTTCAAAAATGTTACTAGAAGGTAAGAACGCACCAATTTCTAGAACATAATGTCAAAGATGACCCTGTTGTTCCCTTCTTAAGCACACACCTCCCTATCGATTGTTTACATTAGTCCTAATCAGTTGTTTTTCTTTGTTCTATCGGAAGATGTTATCGGGATCCATGGAATAGAAAACAAAGGTTGCAAAATAGTTTTTAGTTTTGTTTTTGACCAATTCCACCTGACTTTGAGACTTGTGTTTTGAACTGGATAAAACCTAAGAATAGGTTCAAACAGAACGCTCAAAAGTGGTATGAAGGATCGCTAGGAGTCTGGTAATTCTCAATATTAAGCATACGTGTTTTTTGAGCAGAGTTAAATTAGTCCCTTGAATTTCTGATTGGAAATTAGAATATTTCGAGTAATGAGAATTGTCAAACTTCTACCGAGTCTTCCTATCAGTTTTGAACGTTTTGTTTGAACCTATTCTTAGGTTTTATCCAATCCAAAATACACATCTCCAGATCAGCTGGCACAGATCGTAAAAAAACCTAGAAAATACGAATTTTTGACCAATTCCAAAATCTTTGTTTTCTATTTGATGATTTTCGACTATAATATTGGATCGAGCATAAAAAACTGACCAGAGCTGGTATAAACAATCGATAAGAAGATACATTTTTAATGTAGAAAAAAGATCATCTTTGACATTACGTTTTAGAAATTGGTACAAGCTTATTCAAATCTTATTTTGATAGAGAATTTTTCACTCTATACAATATTTGACTTTGTTTTTTTCAAATGAATTTTTTGTATCGACAAAAAAAGGTTGACAGTCATTTAGTTATTCAACTGCAACTATCAAAAAACAAAATAGTTATGAAAAATATTTTTAATAACAGTTCTACCGAACTTTGAAATAGGCTGCAAGGTATTCCCATGACATCGTACACCTCATGGTGTTTAGAAAATGTTTGACAGAATCATTTTTCAAACAAAAATTGAAAAATAATACGAAAGATCCTTTTCTAGCAGTTTTATGCTCTTCTTTGTTTTGAATTCATAACAATCGAAAGATTTTCGTTTTTGGATTCAATTGTTACATCATGTCGTTCAGGATTAAATCCTTCATTTAATGTCTTACTAATAAGTCGTGCATAGGGAATTATTGACATTTGAAAACATGAGTCTCGAAAGCGCATTCAATGAAAAATGCAGCCAGGCGTTAGTCCTACGCCTTTTGAATCTGCATGATAGTATGAAGAGTCTTAAAAACATCTTGAAAACCTATAACATAAAATTCTCTATCGACTAAGATTAAAATTGTATCTTTGAACAGTATTCGTATTCTTCAACAACAAAAATAACCTAAGTCTCCTATTGTTTATCGATTACTCATTATTTTATTCATTTATTAGATTTAATATTAATCGTATGCTCGATTCAAAAAACCCAAAAATGATTGCAAAAGCTGAACCAATTTCACGATGTAAATCATTTCTATATTAAAAACTTATAATTTTCTATTTTTTATCGTAGTTATTAAAAATCCTACATCAACAAAAACGAGTCATAATCGACTTTCGTTACCTAATATTTCAAGTACAATGTCAGCTAAGAAAAATTTTGGTAGGAAATTCATATATGAACTAAAATGAAGTCTGACAAATTTATTTTACAGATCAATTAACAATGGATATGCTACAAGGAGCTAAACCATCAACAAGTAATAGTTTTCAATTTATAAAACTAAATAAGAAAAAAAAAAATTTTTTCTTTAGATAATAATTTTACAGTTTCAATAAAAACCGGTGATTCAAGTTTAATGGATACAGATTCTAAAGTTCAATTACAATTACATGGAGATAAGGGCATATCAGAAAAGATTGATCTTCATAAATCCGAAACAAATTCAAAGAACTTATTTGAAAAAGACAATTACGATACATTTTCTTTAAATATACCTGATATTGGAAATGTATTTAAAAAAAACCAAAACAAAATTCAAATAAAATCTTTATTAATTTTCTTTTATAGTTAAAATCAGCAACTCTTTCTATTGATGGAAAAATCAAAACTGAAGTAGATTAAAAAGAAAAGTTATTCTTATTTATTTTTCAATTTTCTAGTGGTCAATAACAACATTTGAAATTATTGAAGAAAATTCAAAAAAAAATTATAAAGCTAATATAAATAAAAAATTAAGTAATATAAATAATGAATTAATAATTCATTTAAATGAATTTTCAAGTAATTTTGTAAGTTAATTATCTTTTTTTTTTCTTTTATTAATAATAAATTATTATTATCGAAAATAGATTCATCATATGAACGAATCTTCAAAAAATAATTCAGAAAAAAATTCTTATAAAATAAATATAAAAACAATAAATAAAGAATTTCTTGATCAAGATATTAAACTTCAAATTGAATTAATTGATGAATATGAACAATCAGAAATCATAATACTTAATGAAATTGATAATAATCAAATTCATACATTTACTATCGATTCAATAAAAGATCTTGGAAAAGTTTTAAGCTTTCTCGTTAATAAACATCAGGAAAAAAACAAATTTATTTTTTTATTCTTTAGTTAAAAAATATCAAACTTTCATTAATTGGATCAAAATTAAATAAAGATTATTTCTATCAACCAGAATTTATTGAAATATTTCATCCAAAAAGCAATAAAATCTATCAGTTTGATCAATCAATATAAAACAATTTTTTTTCTTCATTTATTTGCTTTCTTTAGCATCAGATATACTGAAGATGATTTCCTAAATTCGGATAAAAATCAATTAATAAAATCAATACAATTTTCTTCCGATATTAATATGCGTGAGATAACACAATCACAAGGAACAGTTCCATCAACAATAACAACTTCTACTAATCAATCAATGATATCACCATATGAAAAATTACCTGAAAATATCCTCTCTGAAAATGATGAAGAAGATTCTTTCGTACTAGATCATACAAATCCGTCGTTAAATTCTCAAAATCTTATTCAAGAAACAAATTCATTTTCAGAAAAATTAACATATAATTCAAGTAGACAAATTCGTCCAGGTGATCGTGTTAAAACTAAAAATAAAAAAAAAATTATTAATCAGCAAACAATATCATCATCATATGAATCAAATTCATATCGTCAATCAATTGAAACAATTCAAGAATATCGAAATAAAACTAAACCAATGCAATTAATTAGTAATAGACAAACTCCACAAACAAATATTCTTAAAAATAGACATCGTTAGTTATGAATTTATTTACCCAAAAACGAAAAGAAAAAAAAATATATCCATGTTCCCCGTTTGTTCTCATTACTACGGATAGAGCCCGTCGGATCCAACATTTCTGAATTCGGACTTGAACGAATCCGAGACCAATCCGACGAGTTCTAACCACCGTTATAGCTTTGGGTACACGAATTCCTAGAATATAATATCCAAGATAATATTATTTGTCTTATTAAGAATGTAGTTCCCATGAATTGTTTATGTCAGGCATAATCAATTTTTTACTCTATCTAAAGCTACATTCGAAATTCATGGAATCCAAAACAAAGGTTCCAGAATTGGTCGAAAATTCGCAGTTTTTAGTTTTTTTTTTCGATCATTTCCAACTGATTTCGAGATGTGTGCTTTACATTAGACAAAACATAAGAATAGTTTCGGAAAGTACATCCAAAACTGAACGCAATTGACATGAAGAATCGCTAGAAGTCCAGTAATTCTCAATACTAGACATGCGTTGTTGAAACTAGGGATAAATCAATTCCTTGGATTTCTAATCGAAATTTAGAATATCTTCAGTATTTAGAATTACTGAGCTCATAGCGATTCCTCAAACCAGTTGTGATCAGTTTTGAACGCCCTTTCTGAAACTATCCTTATGTTTTGTCTAATGCATAGCATAGGTTTCAAAACCAGTTGGAAATGATTAGAAAAAAACTAAAAAATGCGAACTTTCGACCGATTCTGAAATCGTTGTTCTGTATTTCATGAATTTTGACTACAGCTTCGAATAGAGCAAAAAAATCTGATCGTGATTAATATAAACAATCCATAGTAACTACATTTTTAATAAGGAGAAAAATATTATATTTGACATCATGTTCTAGGAATTGGTGCATCTCCAGGTATATCGCAGTAGATTGACGATCAGCAGACAGTTTACCAACTAAGTATCAAACTACCACTGGTTGATTCTCGGTAGAACCCACATTGTATAAAACAGTCTACCTATGGTTTTTGTTCCATTTGCATCATATGAGTTTTATTCTTAGACGATGAAAATCAAAAATTTAATCATCAATTATCGAAAGATAAAAATATGAATTCACGTGAAAATTTACTACCAAATAAAAGTTCATCACGTTCAGTAAAACAACCACAAACAACAAAGAAAAATAAGATACCTCATCGTTTATCACTATCAAAATTATCATCAAATACTCAACAATATTTAAATGAATTACAAACAAAAATGATGGATGTCAAAATTCGATCAAATTCAAATATATTCGACAAAAATCAAAGCAAAAAAAAAGGAAATAAAAATTTAAATGTACAACAATTGTCAATCAATAAAAAATTAAATAATAATCGTTACAGTTATGAAAAGTAAATCTAAAAATACAAAAGATTTCATTCATTAGTGATGTGGCTTCATAAAATTAAAATGCATATTTCTCTGGATAATGAACTTTCCTTGAGTTAATTTTTATATATCATACGTATATTAAATTACTCGAAATATCTTGACAAAATCAGCGTTAGCGATATAACCCAAAAAACACATCGATGATCACTACATGCATTGCAGCTAAAAAAAAGTCGCGAATTGAAACAACATTTTCGAAAACTAAATGATCTATTCTGTAGATGACTATTGAGGCTAAAGAATCTCTAATCAAAGTTTTTTCTGAACATTTATAAATTTTTAGATAAAATTGATTTTATTTGTGGTTAGCTACGTTAATGATTACGAATATAGACAGAGAAAACCCTTTTTTAACAGAGTGAGAAATCGAAAAACTAATTCCAAATGGTATACAATCCTTCTGGAAGATCTTGACATGACAGCAAACAAAAAGTTTTATTCGAAAAATGAGAAGACCTTTTCAGAATGGATTTTTGGGAGGCATCTTTTTTTTGAGTACGATCTTGCTAAAATTTCCAATATATATGTAGTTTGTGGTGTAAAATCCATCCTGCAATTGTTGAGTTTTTCCATTGGTAAACTCAACTTTGGTTGAAAGTAAAAATGTCGAAAAAACTTCATGAAAACAAAAAGCAAAATTCTCAGAGAAAGACTGTTTTTGAAGATGTTATTATTCCATGATCAATATCGAATTATGAGGCGAGGTGTGTGGTTGAAGAGAAGACACACTTACATATCCTAATTGCAGGTTATCATAATAGAATAAATTCTCGTATTTATCGAAATCATCCAATTATATGGGTTTGGATCAATTTTATGAAAGCAGAATCACAAAGTCGAATAAACATATTGTATAATTGATATAATAATTATCTCATTACAACATCTGATCTCTTCAACGGTTTGTCTTTTATCGTAGCAAAATAAAAAAAAAGTTATAATTGTATAATAAGAACATCATTTAAGATCGATAAACTAATATTTCAAAATATTCTTTCATTCTTTCTTTTTCAGTAATAAACATTTGATTTAAAATTAGCTGCTCGGTTTTTGAATGTTCTGAACGAGAAAACATTCAGAACTCTTCACTTCAGTATTTGACATTTTTATTTTCAACCAAAGTTGCGACAATCTTTTCTGTCATAAAGTTAGAGAACTGTGTGCCAATTGATTTTGATGAAGTGTGAGCTGAAGGAACCAACTTTGATGTATATATATATTCTTGGTTAAAGAACTTTACGAAAAAATAACTCTCAACAAGAATTACAATTAAATGAAAGATGGTCATGGCCAGTTTTGACTCATTTTGCTCTGTATACTCTACAAATAAATACTTAATTAGTTCTTTTTTCAGTTATTTTGCATCAATTACAAAACAATATGAAATCAACGATAGATCAAATAAAAAAAATAAATTTCATCGATCATCATTTTCATCAAGTTCAAAACAAGCTGGGACAGAAGATCAGAAACAAATGTCAAGAATAAAACGAAAAAATTCTACTAATAATCCAGAAAAAATGTTAAAGCTTATTGAAAGTCTAACTCCATCAAATACATCTGAACAAAGTAATTCTACTAAGGCAAGTACAACTAACTTTAAACAATCAAAAACATCAATTATATCATCAAATACTTTCGATATTTTATTACAAAAAACTGGATCTCATAATAAAATCTCACTCGAATCCAATATTATTAGCATGAATACAGTAACAAATCGATCACGAATTGATAATAGTAATCCGATTTTAATAAATAAACAAAACATAGAAACACAATCAATAAGATCTACTCCTAAAAAAACTCATCAAAAAGTTACAACATCAAATCCGTTATCAAATCATTCAGTATCAATTCTATCAAAAAGTGTTCCAGTTTATTCACGAATTCAAAATAATATTTCACAAAGACGAAGTCGAAGTGTTTCACCATCTCAGATATTATCAAATCGAATTAATCAAGTTTTTAATAAAAAATCATCAAATATTTCTTCTTCATCATCATCTCATTTCAATCAGATTTTACATACATCAAATCCATTAATTACTGAATCATATTTCTCTGAATTGACATCAAATCCTACGAGAAATTCAACTCATATTCAAAGTCTCTCCAACCAATTAAGTAAACTTTCAACATCAAATCAAACAACAAAACAAAATCATTTCAAACAATCACAATTAACTAGTGATCCAAATTTTAATGAATACAATTTGAAAACAAATACTCATGATGTTAATGCGTAAGATGATTTGTTTTTCATAATTCTCTCAAAAAAATAAGACTAATCTTCTAGTGTAACTATTCATACAATTGCAACAAAATCTCATTCAGATGAAAATTCAATTCAAAGATCAATTGATAATCATGGAAATGAACATTCATTGCAAACAAAATCATTATTATCACCTAATAAAGCAAAAAAATCGTGTAAAAATCATCAAAGAAATATATCAAGAATATCTGAAAATATACTAAATAAACAAAAGTTTATTTCTCAATCATCAATAATTACTTCTGATCTATCAACTATGAACAAATTAAACGAAGATATTCTTTCAAAAGATAACAAGTTTGTTTTTCATCAAATTCAAAATCAGCTAACTAAATGTTTATTTTCTTTATTAGTGATATTCAAGATATTTCACATTCTTCTGCTTCGAATAAATCAAAATCTGATAATATTCCATTAGATATTGACTTTAAAACATCAAATAATACTAATGAAACAATACAAACAAATCAAGATATGATATCCAAACAATATGATTTATATACTAATGAATCTTTAACACAAGAAATTAAATCTCGACCAAATACTATTGAATTATCTTCAAAAGATAATCATATATTAACACAATATGCTTTGAAATCTTCATTAAATACATCTACAACTACTACTGATAATTTATTAATTTCAGCAAGAAAACAAAATCATAATTTACCTAATGAAATATTTGATATTATTAAATATCCAACAATATCTAACAAACAATCAATTATAACTCCGACTAATTCTAATTTACCTATTAAACTACTTACAATAGATCATATGAGTACAGTTTATGAAGAATCGGAATCATCTGCAAACAGTATTCTCAATGAATTAACACCATCGACTAGTGAATACAGTATATATTTCATTTTCTAAATAAACTTTAACCCTTAAAAGCGGATGATGGTTTTTCTGTCGAGGAGAAAAGATAAATCGCTAAAAATAGAGATTCTGGACCCTAGCGAGGTAACTATCCCAACTAATATCTGCCGTTTGAACTCATATTGAATCCTTGGATAGATTTCAGTGGAACTAGAGAAAGCATTAAACAGTTTATCTCCATAGGGCTTTAGCGCCGAGTTGTGATTGATTTACTGGATTTTTTACCCATCTTTAGATACTTCCTGAAAGACCGAATAACGGAGTTTTGATTCAAAATTTTGCCTATAGATATGCCTAATGACTCTTAGAATATCCTAAAAGTTTCAGCCGAACAGAATGTTCCTTTGTCGATTTATTGAATGTTCAAGTGAACTTGATTTTTTGTAACATGTCTGGGACAAAGGACTATTTTTGTAAATTCAATATCTTGACGAAAGAAGATTTTTTTTCGAGTGAAACTTCCAGGATATTCTAAGAGACATTAAACCTATCTATAGACAAAATTTTAGATCGAAACTTTGTCATTGAATTCTTTGAGAACAACGGGGACAACCTACAAATGAATCGAAAATCCAGTAAACCGGGTCCTAACTCAGCGTCAAAAGTCTATGGGGATGAACTGTTTTAGGTTTTTGCTAATCTCATTGAGACGCTTCTTAATTTATGTGAGGACATTTTTTCTCCTACAAATAATTCTATTTATTTATTTCATATTATACCAAGAACCAATTGAACACAATATTTGCAATTTTTTAACACTATTCTATGAGTTCAATCAACTGCCGCAAAATTAATAGTATAAAGAACAAAAGAATCTTCTCATAATTTCGCTAGTGGTTTCGGCTCATCGTGAAAGTAGCTGCTGAATTCTCTCCCGGAGTAGAGCTAGAACAATCGTGAAATATTTAGAATTGGAGTAAAATCAGTAAATGCACCATTCGTGGAACGAAATTCTCGAGTTATTGGAAAATGTTCAAGCTTGAGGAGATGTGCGACTGTCCTTAGAAGGACTCAATAAAACCAAGAACTCACCCCCCTTCCCCCATAGTACTTCAAATAGTCCTTTCATTATGCATGGGTTGATAGAATATTTTATGCCGTTATGACTGAATGTCCATTCCAAAGGACACTTTCTTTATGATGTCGCAATAATTCAGTAGGTCGTTTAAAAGATTATCGAACGGTTTCATCAGATAGGTTGATGTTATGCTAAGAAATATCACTCAAAGCAAAAAATCAAAGTTTTTATAATAAAAACTGAATTTATAAAATTAGTTTTTAAAAAACTCGTTCGTACCATCTGACAGTCACATAAGAGAGATTTGTTTTTTACTTTATGATTTATAAGATGATCTTAGTCTGAAAATATACTGACTTTAGTATATAACGTTTTATTAAGTCTACAAAAGCAATTACTGCAATATCCTTTGGAAGAGACATTCGATGTTGAATTCGTTTTTTCTATTTGTATTTAGATTATAATCAAGAAACAATTCAAGATTGGTTAGAAACAAGTTCAAATCTTTCTTCAAATCAATTAAATTTACCATTAAATTATTCAAATAAAATTAATAAATCTTCTCATCTATAAAACTATAATACAAATTCGATTGATATAAAAACAAAATTAACATCAATTAAATCGAATACTTTAATTGATTATGAATTTCGAGTAAAACTTAGTAAAAAAAAATTACAATTCGATAAAATAAATGAACCTATTTTTTATTGAATTAATTAATACAAAATGATATGCATTTGAAATTTCACTAATTTATTCAATAAATAATTCTAAACCATTTCAAAAAGGACAACTTGATATATTTCATTTTACTATTCAAGAAAATTTTCATACCGTAAGTTAAAAACAAAACAAAACTCTTCAACTACAAAATAAATCTTTTGTTTTTTTTTAAATTAAAAAAATCAATCTTTTTCTTTCTAAAACAAATAAATATCCATTATATTATGAATATTGTGAACTTCAAAATTGTCAAACAATGAAAATATTTTATTTTCCTTTTTGAAATATAATAAATTTTATTTCAGATGAATTTTCTTATTTTATTTAGTTAGTTTAGGTGTAAAGAACATATATATATATAATGTTGAACTGTATATATCACCAATAATAACAATTTTCTATTAGAATTTTAATCATAAACAAAAACAAAAAAAAAAAAGTTTTTTTTTCTCTTCTCTTATTCCAATTCCGTACATTGTCGTTTTACTCGAACTAAATAAAAATAGAATAAATTTTTTTTCAATAAAAATTTAATAATTACTTTGATCATCACAATCAGGTAACGAACGTTTTGATAGTGAGACCATTAATTGATGAATATTTGATTGTTCAAGCCATTTTGTTAATTGTCCAAACGACATTAAACGTAAACCTATCTAAAAAAAAGCAAAGGATACTAAAAATAAAAAACAACATATTTCTTCAATAAATACAATTATACACCTCTAACAGAGTTTTTGTTTTGAAGAAAATGTTTTCTCGAAGATATATAAAAGTATATAACATATAATATCTTCTATAGATTGCCTGGAAATTCAATTAAGTCTTGTTATAAGAGATATAGAAGATAATGAGATATTATTGATGAAAGAGATATACAGATATAATTATTTATGACCTTTTCAATAGTTCTTATATCTATCATGTTTCCCATATTATCTCATGTCAAGAATATTCTGAGACTGTTAGGATTGGAGAACAGAGTCGATGACTTAGGCGGACGGTTGGAAGAGTTTTGCTAAAATTGATCCTGAAGAAAAACGAAAATTTTTCAAGATTGAAGGAGCATCCCTTCGATTCTTTTCTCTCCGATCGGGATACCTGTGCCTCAAGTAGATATATTGAGAGATGCATAATTATTATATAGCGACATATGCGTACAGAGTCTATTCTACATATTAGAAATACTGGAAATATTAGACAAATAAGGTTACTGTATGAGTGACCAATTCTATAATGAACACGATTGATTTATGCAACGAATTGAACAAATGTAATTTCATACATCTATTGACATATTTTTTCTTTCTATCCACTTGAAAATAGGGCTCCTAGCTTTTTTTGTGACGATGTTTAGTCCGAAATCACGAGAATTCTTCTGCACTTCTTCTTGAAGCCACCTACTCCATTCAATAGAATTTTCTCAATCACTTCTAAAGTTGAATTAAAATCTTAATAAAAAAAAAAAAAAGACTTCCGAACATACACAAAACTTAACATTATCTTATATCGGTTCCGTGTTATAACTATCAGTTAATCTATATATAGAGCGAAACTAATCATTAGGCTACATGTTCTTCCGCTTAAGGTATCAACAACACAGCACAACACAGCCTAATAAAGCAGTAAAATGGAGCTCGCATGATATAGTATCAGAGAACGGTATCGCATCAGCTTTTATACACTCCTATATATACACTAATTTAAAGGAAGTAGCACATCTTTTATCATTTCTCAAAACAAGAACTCTATTAAAATTGCAATGGCAAACTCATTCTATTTGTTTTATTTACTTGAGCTTCCTGAGTTATATCATTTCTTTCTTGATTTGTTAGATTCTCTAAGACATCTTTCATTAAATCTGTGTGCCAAGGCATGCGTAAACCGGGACCATCTAAATATATCAAAATAAATCATTATTATTGAAAAAAAAAATAATCGAATTAAAACTAACTTGATAATACTAAACCACCAGAAAGATATTCTAGAACACGTCGAAATGCATTCACAGCTGATAATGATTGTGATAAAGTATAGTCAATAAGAATTTCAATAGCCTATACAAAATATTTAAAAAATTCTTATTCAAGAAAAGTAAAAAGAAGAATAATTAATTATACTTCAGATGATAATGATTTCCAATTGGTTGAAACTTTTGTTTTATAACGTAAACAACGTACTAATGCTGATGCATGTTGTCGAATACTAACTTGATTCTAATAAATTCATAAAAAAAACCTCAATTTTTATTTATAAATAATAAAAAATTTTTATTTTTACTTGAAACCATCGAGTTGAATGAATTGAATTTAATGCATTTAAACAATTTATTTTCGATAAAACTTCATCAGATTTATCTAAAGATAATTAAATTCTTTAAAATTTTATTTAAAAAAACAACAACAAAATTTTTACTTTCGGATTTATCTTGTTGTTGAATAGAAAATGAAGTAAATGCTATTGAAATACACATTATTCCTTCTTCTGTATTTGTTTGTAATTCTATAGTTTCTTTATCGATTTGACATTGAATTTGAATTTTATTTTTCCATGTATCCTATTTTATTTTTTTTTTTTTGGAAATTTATATTATGATTATGAAAAAGAAAATTTTTTGTTTTTACATCAAGATTATCAGATAATATTGCTGCAATTGTTTGAAAAAGTGTTTTTGTTGGCCATTCTGCACAAATAACAACTATATGAAATAAACGATCGGTTTTAATTATTAAACTTTTTCCAAATAAACCAATACGAAATACACCCATTAATGGTGATTGATTACTAAAAGAATAATTAAATTAAAAAAAAAGAAAGGTTTTGTTCTTTTTTTTCACGGAAGAAAAAGAATTCAAATTTACGCATTTGTTTCGGATGTAGAAGAATTATCATCAGTTGACAATGTGTTAAATGTTTGAAGTCGTTCTGAACAAGATTTTAAAGCTGATTCAACAGCATTAACAAACTGTTCGATAATGTTAAGCTTAAATATGAAAAAATTTAAAGAATAAAACAAAAAATAATTCATGTATCATTATATTTTTCTTTTGGTCCCGGTTCCGGTAATTTTAGTTTTCGGGTCTCGGTCTAGAGAAAACTTCATATCGATTGATAGAAAAAAAAAATATTCGTTTCAGAATTTTTTTTATCGAAGAGATACAAGGATAGCCATTTTATGTCGTTTTCTCTACATGTCACAAAAAGTGTGGATTTTTTTAAAGAAAGCTTCTGCTTTCTGCTGCATCGTTTCGTTTATAAACATGTGATAAAAATTAATTATATACGATTTGAAAGAGATTTAGGTAGAGAAAGTTTTCTTTCATTACTCTTCTATCAGCAAGTAATGGGGATCGATATTTTTTACTATTACTTTTTGCATCATCATAACCTATATCGCGAAAGTCTTGGCACAAAATATTCGCTCATTTGTCGGCTACGAAAAGACAACTGATTAGAGCCAGAGTCAGAATTTTTTGCTATTTCCGAATACATATTTAGATTTTTCTTCTGTATTAAGATTGAACAATTATCAATAAATTTTATGAAAAAGTTCAAAACTGTATCTGTGCAAAATAAAGTATTTCTATTGATGCAGTGCTTAATTTGTGTTTTAGAACAGCTTCAACTCAACATTGTTGTAGAGTACCGCATTCTATACAAAATAAGATATTTCACAATAAGCGAAATCTCATCCATACATTTTCACTAAAGAGCTAGTTTCTATGGTAATCGATATTAGTAAAAAAAATCATTGTTTCAAAAAACTACTTTTAAAAATATAAAAGTAAATAGTACACTTCGTAGAATAAATTTTGTTCTATAAAATTAACCAAAAGTAGTGTTCTTGTAACCATTATTTTGAACCTTTTGAAACAATCTGATGATAATTGTCCAATTCTACCCTTACAATGGAAGGTTTTGTAACTCTAATCAGTTGTCTTTAATTGTTCGAAAAATAAGTGAATATTTTATGCTAAGACTTTTGCACCATAGGTTAATTACCTTGAACTATTCACTTTAAAATTATATAAAATCAATGAAATTCTTATGATAAAAAATTTTCAAAGCGAATTTCATATATATAAATAAGAAATATCTTACTAAATTAGGTGTTGGTATAATTTGTTGATGTAACATCATTAAACATCTTGTATCATCATCAATATCTATTTGATTATTACTAGTCATCTTTTGTTGAGTATTTATATATTCTACATTAGAATGATTATCACTGGATTGATGATTATTAATTTGTTTTTGTTTTGAACTTGTTAATTTATTATTTGTATTATTATCAACGACAAAATTTGGATTTACTTTTTTCTACAAAACAAAAAAACGACGAATTATTTTCATTTATTAATTTTTTTCTCTTTTTGTTTTTAATAAATTTACTTTATAAGCAAGTCGATGACGTTTTCCTTTTAAATGCATATCTTTTCCTTTAATATCATTAAATTTACATTCACATAATTTACAATGATAAAGTATTGGTTTATTTGCATTATCATATGTTGTTTCAATGTATTCTTCACCAATTGGTTTAATATTATTTTCAAATAAATGTGATAAAGATATTTTTTGTTCATCATTTTTTAATGTTTGAGATTCATTTATTGTTGTTTGTAAGTTCACATCTATTTGAGATGATGTTGATACATTATTTAATATTTGTGGTTCTGTTGATGGTATTGTTTTACCTAATTTACGATGTAATTTCATTGCCTATTAAAATAAAAATAGAAACAAAAATAAAAACAATTATAAAGTTAATTAAAATTCTTACTTTTTCATGTTTACTTCCATCTAAATGTGCTTTATAAGCATCAGAACTTGTACATGTTATATCACATAATTCACATCGAAGTATATTAACACCGGTTTTAGTACTTATATTAACTGGTGTTTGTTGATTTTGTGCAATAAGTTCTTTTTTCTTATGTTTAGAACCATTTAAATGTGCTTGATATGTTGCATGACCACCACATGCTATACGACATGTTTCACAATAATACATACGTGTTGAATTATTTGTATTAAAGGAATTTTTCATAGGACGACGATTTGAAGATTGTTGAGTATTTGATCGATTAAATTGTCCTTGAGGATTATTAAACATTGATGTTTCTGTTGATTGATTAAATGCAGCAAGGGTTTCAGCAGTTGATCGTATAATATGATCATAACCTGATAAGAAATATTATTCAAGAAAAAGAAAATTTTTTTTTTTTTGTATTTTTTGTTTTATTAATTTACTGTTATATTGTGGTTGATTTGATATTGATGATGAATACATTTGATATGTACCATATGGAGGAATTGTTTGCTAAAGAAAAAAAAACAACCAATATCGAATGATCATATAGTTGAAGCTCTTTTCGAATGAAAGAATGTTCGATCGTTTGATTGAATTATTCCGATAGACTGAGTTGAATGTAAGCCTTATGTAGACAATTTAGAACATTGAATTTCTCGAACACAAAACAATTGATTTTACTCATTTAATTTTTTTTTTCTATTAGTTTTAAATATATATTGTATCGACATATTCTATTCATTTGGTTCATAAAGAGATATTTTGTGTTTGACAATCCAAAAAAAGATAAAGATAAGTACTTTTGGTCAAATGTTGATTATCATAGAAATTTCAATAACAATGCGTGGGAATTGTCTACGTTTATTGTCAATATAGAAATCTACTTTTTAAAGAGATGAAAAGAAAATAGATGAGTGCATCAATCTAATATAGAGTAATATATCTTTATAAGAATAAGCTTTGAAAAAACAACTATCATTACTGTAAAATATCAAGTTAAATCAAAGCGTTTCCTTCTCCATAAGATCAATTCACAGCTATTGTATTCTTCTAGATATGAACTTGTCAAATAAATTTTTGAAAAAAAAACCATACTACAATTTTTTTATACTTCCAGAATCATCACAGTATGAGTAAAATTTATTAAACCTAAAGCTTGCAAATATCTAATAATAATTTAAATTTTTTTTGGTTCTTTGATATCTATGACTTAATTTTGGTAATCTAAAATTTGAAAATTAGAATATGCATTCAATCGCAGATTAGCTATACAGCAAATGACCTATTAATAGAATTATTCTTGTTAATAAGAAATGCTTTCTCTATCTAAAAATGTATGCATTGATGATATTGCTAAAGACTGCTGTAAATATAATATGTAAACTGTACCAAAAAAATTACCATCACTTTACATAATATAATCAAAACGCAGAACCGTATCGTAAAACTTTTTTGATGGGTAATTCTTTATTTTCTAAATAGTTCTTTTCAGTGATGAATCGCTTCAATCATTGATGAATGACTTTTATTGATTAATATAAATCTTTATTTATTTTATAGAAATTTTTCTTCGTTATACTTTGACTAAAAGAAATTCTTTTACTATTGAAATCTTTACTGAATAATCATAAAGGAATAGTAGTTATTGATATAGTAAATATCATTCTTGAAAACTCTATAATCTTACTTGTGAAAGAGCATTTTGAAATGTTTGCCCATAGAAAGATTGTTGTTGTTGAGTCATTTGAGAATATCCAACAGTACTAAAAAAAAAAATATGAAAATAAAAAATAAAATTTAAATAAAAAAAAATTCATTTGATATCTTATCTTACTTATACATCGAATAATTCATTCCATTTGTTGACATGTTCAAAAAATATATATATATTTGATTGTCTTCTAACTATTACTGTTAGGAAGTGAAAACTCTCGAAATATTCATATCTTTTACCCAATCATTTATGTTGAGACATCGAGCACCCTCTTTAGTTTGATCTATTATAGAATGAAAAAAAAATATTTGACGATCCAGATTTTCTTTTTTATCATGTGTTCTAGGTTAATGCATTACAAAAGAATAATTCAGTTCTTTTTTTTATCATAGTTACAAAAATATGTTTTTTTGTTTTTCAGAATCTTGAAGTATTTTCTATTAGAATAACTTATGTTGCTAGTAAAAAATTAAGAATATTTTATATTTAATATTTTCTTAATCTATGTATGTTAGAAAACTTTTAACAGCACGATTTATTCGTTGTGAATTCGGTATATATGAATACGATTTAAAATAATCTGTAAATTAAATAAATTATTGTTTTTCTTAATGAATAGATGTATTTGTCAATAATTCACATCATTATTCACAACGAACACATAATTTTCTAATATCTAAATTTCAACAATTACGTCCATATTCATTATCAAATGTTTCATTAGCACGATCGGGTAATAATTCATATACAATACGAGATTTTGGACAAGGTTCAAAAGGTAATTATAGATAAAAAAAAAACAAAAGCAATATATAAATATTCATTTTAAAGTTTTAAATATACGAAAATATGGATTTATATCCAAAGGTATTCTCTTTGATTTTTGTTTTTCTTCTTTATAAATTTAATTTTAGTTAATTTGAAATGAAAATAAATCAGTTAATTAGTTTATCTTTTTTGTTTAGGTAGCAATAGTGATGGTTCAGGTAAAATAACATTTCTTTGTCCAAAATGTGGTGATGTATGTTCACATGTTGAAAGTCTTGTTTGTAAGTATTTATTTCCAATACAAAAAACATATCATATAAATTAAAAACAAAAACTTTAATTAGCTTCAACAAGATTTGTGAAATGTGAAAAATGTAATCATTTTTTTGTTATTTTATCTGATAATGAAGGATCAAAGAAAGTTATTGAAGATAAAGTAAAAACTCGGCCACCACCACCGTCACCAAAAAAAGTATTTAAAAATATATGTTGAAAAGAAATTTTCTTTTTTTTTTTTTTTTCGTAAAGATTTATGAATTTCTTAATAAATATATTGTTGGTCAAGAACATGCAAAAAAAGTTATGTCTGTTGCTGTTTATAATCATTATAAACGTTTGCATAATAATATGTCAACAACAAAATCTCAACAGAATACTTCAGAAAATTCATTAATAAATGTAACAAATCAACAACAACGAGGTATATAAAGTAAAAATTTCCCTAATGGATTTTATTTTATTTTATTTTTTTTACTTTCATTTTTCTGGTTTTATTCTTAATGTTGGCATTCCGTTTTATACTGTACCACTTGATATTTCAAGTAATAATAATAAAAATTTAGGTTCAACAAAATATGCTAATAATAATGAAGAAATAAAATATGGTAGTGATTTTATACATAATGAAAATTATGATCTTAAACTTGAAAAAAGTAATATACTTATGCTTGGTCCTACGGGTTCAGGTAAGTTAAAATAAAAAATTCTTTTCATTTATTATTTATGTTTTCTTTTAGGTAAAACACTTCTTGCACAAACAATTGCAAAATGTCTTGATGTGCCATTTGCTATATGTGATTGCACGAGTCTTACTCAAGCTGGTATAGAGAAAATAATAGAATAATTTGTTTGTCTACTTGTCTTTTTGTTTTTGTTCAAGGTTATGTCGGTGAAGATGTCGAATCAATTATTGCAAAATTACTTCAAGATGCAAATTATAATGTTGAACGATGTCAACAAGGTTTGATAATAAAAAAAAAACAATACTAATTTATCTTGAATAGATTTTCTAATGAAACTCAATTTAGAAATAAGAACAAAAAACCAGACAAAGGAAAATTCCAGCTATTTGCTGATAAAGTGGTTTTTTAATAAATTCAATCTCTGATAACAATCAAAGAGAAAATAATATGTTTGATCCTATTTGCACAGTTATTATGACTATTCAAGGTTATGAGTTATGAGAAATAATTCAGTCGATATCATCTATATTATTATATGTTATTGTAGATTCAAATTAAAGACTAGTTATTCAAGTTTATGAATTCTAGGGTTGATTGTGATAATCTACGTTTACATTAAAGTATTTTTGAATAAATGATTCGCAAAATTAAGTTGATTTGTAAAGAATAATATGCATTTTGTAGAAAGAAAAAAAAAACTGCCGAGAGTCCTATGAATAGAACTTTAACATACACGTCCACCAACACTGTATAGATAATGTGTAGGAATATTAATCTTTGGTACTTGTGCATGAATAGTATGTGCTAAATATGTATAGAATCATTTTTAGACATTTGAAATAGACTTTGTACTCGTTCTGTGTTGTTTACCAATAATTTATTTATTGAGGTATCTCGTTAGTCATCAGACTACCTTCTTCAATGTAGATCTTACAACAATAACAAACACAGCTATATATAGGTTTTTTCCTTTTCTTTCTAATACTGATACGAGAAGAAAAGAAGATGACGAATAATTGTCATTCCTTGTCCAGTCTACCGTCTTCTTTTTCCGTACCCATAATACAAAGGAAAGGGGAAAAGTCTATATATAGTTATGTTTGTTATTGTGGTAAAATCTACATTGAAGAATATAGTCCGATTACTAGCAAAACGTCTGAATAAATAAATTATTGGTAAACAATACAGGACGAGTACGAAATCTATTTTAAAGCTTACAATAACCCTCGTAACAAAGGTCATTCTTTTTTTAGACATTTTTTGTTTTCGACATTCTTTTTAATTTTCAACGTTTTTCCATTCTAAAAAATTAATATATACGTTTGAAGGAATGTTTTATGAGAAAAGATAAAGATAAAAGTCTATTCGTTCATTTCAATTTACAAGGAAAGGGTTTTAACTAATCTACGCCGTTTTTGCTGATATTTTGAATACATGTGGAAGACTTTATTCGAGGAAAATGCTTAAGTAGATTGAAGCTGATGTAGCTTCTTTCAATAGATATAAATGTATTCATTCTATCATAAAATGGAAGAAATCATGTAAATAAACCTCGTATAATTCATATCAGAATCGCTCTAACTCAGTGTTTAACCAGCACGAAGGTCAAGAGGATGGCGCCCCTTCGAAAATCAGGTTGACTCTCTACCAGAAGAGAAAATCTGAATACAACACTGCCCTAACTTCTCACAAGTTACAACTCTATATCATGAAGAGATATAAATATGAATGAAACTAAGGAAATGACCTTCTGATCAAAAATTACAATCCTTTTACTAAATTTTTGACCAATCGACATATATCTTCGAAAAATATTAATTCAAGAATTTTGATTCAGAGTTTTGTTATTAAATAGATCTTATTGTTCTTCGAGTATCTTGAAAGTTTCAACCGAAATAAATATTTTTTTTTCTTTCGTGTTAGGATGACTCTCTCGCGAGTTATACGAAGTTTGTTTTTATAATCTCATTTCTTTCTTAATATCAGACTGCAAATATTTATATCTATCAAAAGAAGTCACATAGGCTTAAATCCTCTTAGACTTTGTCTTAGAATAAGATCCTTCATATGTATACAAAACATCAATGAAAATGGCGTGGATTCGTTAGTATAAATATTATATTAATGAATATTTATTTCGATTTGTTTTTACATAATTATATTATTTTAGGTATTGTATTTTTGGATGAAGTCGATAAAATTGGCAGTGTACCAGGTATTCATCAACTTCGAGATGTTGGTGGTGAAGGTGTACAACAAGTATATGAAAAATTTTATTATTAATAATTAAAATTATTTGTTTTTTATTCTATTAGGCATTATTAAAAATGCTTGAAGGTACAGTAGTAAATGTTCCAGAAAAAAATTCTCGAAAAATGCGTGGTGAAACTGTTCCAGTTGATACAACAAATATATTATTTGTTGCATCAGGTGCATATACAGGTCTTGATAAAATAATAGGTCGTCGTAAAAAAGAAAAATATCTTGGTTTTGGTTCAACATTAAATGAAATACCATCACGACGTCGTGCAACACAACTTGATTTACATGAACAACGTGATGAAAATGACAAAATGATTGCTGAAGAAAATTTAGAACTTGATAAATATTTACAAGAATGTGAAGCACGTGATCTTATTGAATTTGGAATGATACCAGAATTTGTTGGAAGGTATATAATAGAAACGTTTTTCTCTTTTGAGTTGAATGTTTAATTTTTATTTTATTAATATAGATTACCTGTTATTGTTGCATTTCATTGTTTAAGTGAAGATATGCTTGTACGAATTTTAACTGAACCTCGAAATGCTTATGTACCTCAATATCAAGCACTTTTTCAAATGGATAAGGTTAATCTTTGTTATTAGTTAAATAGATTTGTTTAAAAAAGTGCATTTCTCATTCCAATTATGTCTTTTCAAATCAATGATCTTTGATCTAATAGCGCATAGTGTATTCTTTTTTTAAAGACGTCCACATTTAGTATAAAACTTTCGTTTTTAATTATAGTATTAAAAAAAACACACGCTAATCTTCACGAGAGGACTACCCGAACTGATACTCGCACCGTTTGAGTTCATAAGAAGATCTTGATAAGATTAGAAAAGTTATAAAAGAGTTCGTGCCTATGATTCTCTGGAGTCGAGTTATGATTGTTTTATTGAATTTTCGATCCAGCTTTTAGATATTTACTGAAAAATTAAATAACGGAATTTCAATCTGAATTCTGTCCATAGATCGGACTTGAAGAATATTCTGAAATTTTCAGCCAAAAAGAATATTCCTCTGTTGGTATATTGAATTCCCAAAAACAAAATGACCGTTTATCACAGATATGCCATAAAAATTAAGTTTATTGAAAAATTTAATATCTCGACAAATGAAAAGTCTTTTCGACTGAAACTTTCAGGATATTCTCTGAGTCCTATCTATGAGCAAAGTTTCAGATCAAAACTCCTTTATTTGATTTTTCAGTAAATATTTAAAGCTGAATCAAAAATTCAGTGAAACGGTCATAATTCGGCTCCAAAGACCCATGGGCACGAACTCTTTTAGAATTTCGATAGGTTGTATTGATCTGACGAAAAGCAGAGTAGTTTTTTGAAAAACTCATAGACACGAATCCTCGAAGACTTTCACTAGTCTCAATAAGATCTATCATCTAATGAGATGCGACTCATTTTGATAAAGATTTATTACTCACACAAGATTACCTTATTTTAAATTTAGGTTCAATTAGATTTTACTGATGGTGCACTTCGATCAATAGCTAAAAGAGCTGTTCGACGTAAAACCGGAGCTCGTGGTCTTCGTTCAATATTAGTACGTAGTTTTCAAAATTCTTCTATCTATCTATCATATAAAACATTAATTTTTTCATAGGAACGTATTTTACTTCAACCCATGTTTGATATTCCCGAATCGGACATTGTCGGTGTTCGTGTTGATGAAGAAGCTGTTAAATCAAATAAAAGTCCTGAATATATTCGTTCACGTCCTATAACATCATCTGATGAGCTTCATGAAAATTCAACAAAACCAAACGAAAAAAATCCTAAAGAAAATAATGATAATAAAATTTTTTTACCAACCGGTTGAAAAAAAATAACGAACACTCAATTTTGTAATAGATGATTACATTTGTGTTCGAGTTTGTTTTTATTTGTTTTAATTTTAAATGTGCTTTCCTATTTATATATATATACATCCATATATATACATATATATATTGTCTCTATTGTAAACAGATACATTTTGTACTTGTCAATTCAATTCATCATTTGTTTCACTTCATTTGTGTGATGGGTATACCGTATGTAAATAAGCATAGTTTAGGAATAAAAAATTTTTATTTAAATTAAAGACAAAAGCAAAGAAAGATAAGAAACAATGAAAGAAAAAAAAATGGTCTTTATGTTTATTATAAAGCAGGACAAGCTACATTGACAGCATAATCACAACGACCAAGAAAGAAATTATAGCGAAGACCTCGTGGACATGAACGAGAAACAATAATTGCTAAAAAAAAACAAAACAAAACAAAATTCAATAAATAATTTCATTAATAAATATCAATAACAAACTTTTTTCAACACATTCAAAATATTTGCCCTGTGCACAACCAAATGCATCAGCATAATAACCATTATTTGGACATCGAAAATATTCTATTAAAATTAAAAACAAATAAATATGAATTTTTGTTTTTTTTTAAATAAAATTTTCTTACCAGTTTCACATCGTGAACCTGTAAAACCAGGTCTAAATAAATAATAATTAAATATAAGAAGGATAAAACTAAATTTCTACAACAAAATAAACTTACTTGCATAAACAATAAGCAAATATTGATGATGCTGGTGAATGTTCATAGCAAGTACCTCCATTATAACATCTACTGGATGCACATCTTGGTGCAACTTTAATTCATAAATAAATTTATTTTTTCTTTATTATTATTTTTTTTTTTGAAAGAACAATAATATAAATTAAAAAAACATACCTGATCGTCGTTCACAATAATCACCATGAAAACCCAATAAACTATTCAAATCGAAGTTTGTTTTTTGAAAATAGAAACTATATTATAAATACATACCACCAACATGTCGCATAAGTTGGACTTATAATATTACAACTAAAATATAATAAAAATTATTTTCAAAAAACAAAAACCAATTATTTGAACTTACACGCCACCATTACGACAGGCAATATCTCGACAAAGATCAGTACCTTATTAAAATATAAATTTCTTTTTTTTTTTTATATTTTCTTTAAAATTTCGATTTTACTTCGTGCTATTTCACATCGTGTACCCGAAAAACCACTTGGACATGTACATGTACCTAATATTGGATTACATACACCGTCATTTAAACATCCCACAGCACAATATGAAGCTTAAATTTAAAAACTCGTTATTAAAATTCTTCTGTTTTTTTGTTTTCATCTATTTACGTACCAACACCTATATTTGTATTTGAAATACATCTATCTGCAATATTACCATCAGCACATATACATCCAAATGTTGAATCAATTACAATACAAATACCATCATCACCACAAAATGAATGTTCACAAACAGCAATTAAACGACGAGCTAGAAACAAATCATTTGAAGACAAAAAGCATCATTTAACATTAAATAACAGACCGTGAATATTCATTGATGTCATATTAATTTCATGTTCATTTTTATTTTCTACATCAGTACATGTTGAATTCGTATATGTATCATTTGAACAAACACAAATTTCTGGCATAGTTGGTATTTGTGTTTTAAGACATCGTCCACCACTATTTTCACAATTCAATGAACATTCTAAATATAAAATAAAATTGATATTTTTCTATTTTTTTTCTTCTTTTTCTATCTTTTTTACATACTTCCATGAATATATGGACAAATCATTAATATAATAAATACGCATATTAAATGATAGTTTAAAAATTTTGAGAACATTTCGTTTTGGTTAATTTTTTTCAAACTGCTATGTATAACAAATTTTACCTTCTGAATTTAACTGAAAAAAATATATATACGATATTTTTTATTATTGTATGTAATTCACCCACATAAATATGATATGATTATTCAAGGTTGAACAAATTTCTTTTCAATAACATCATAGTAGACAAAATGAACAAATATATTCTTTCCTTGTTAACTTCAATATAACAACACACAAATATCACCTTCAACAACGATTTGAAATTTCAGACTATCAAGGATAATAAAAATATACTTTCAATGATAATAATATTTTAATCCTGTTTATATCATTTCTCCTTCTTTCGTTTTTTCTTATTTTTTTTTTATTTTATTTTATTTTAAATATTAGGACATGTAACAGAACTGGCATGATCACAAGACATTTTATTCAAATTAAATCGAAGTCCTTTTGGACATGTACCAACAATAAGACGATCTAGAAAAAAGAAAACAAGAAACAGAAATAAATCTTAATGAAATTTATTAGATGATGTTTTTTTCTTTTTACTTGTATAATCACAAAGAAAATATGAACCTTGAGCACATTGATATTGATCAACAAAAGTACCTACTTGTGAGCAACGAAAATATTCTAAAACAAAGAAAATATATAAAATCAAAAATATTGTTAACATATTTCCTTCATTATAATAACCTGTCTCACAAAATCTTCCAGTAAATCCTGGTGGACAAAGACAATAAGCAAAAACACTCATTGCAGGTGAATGTTCATAACACATTGCACCATTTTGACATTGAATTTCATTACAACGTGAAGCAGCTATAGATTTTTTTCAAATAAATGAATCGATTATTTATAATATTCTAAAATATTTCAAACTAACCTCTTTGTCGTTCACAATATTCACCATGAAAACCTATAATAAATTCATCTCTCAAATAATCTCTACAATACTTTGGCTTTGTTTCCTCTTTTTTTTTTTTACCTAACAAACACCAACAAGTTGAATCAGTTGGTGAGATTATATTGCATGCACCAGAATTTTTGCATACGACATTATTACATAAAGTTGTTGCTAAAGTTTACAAAAGTGATACGAAATAATAATTAAAAAAAAAGAAATTTTTATGAATCGTACATTCTAATTGTTCACATTGTCGACCAAGATAACCTGATGGACAAATACATGATCCTGTATATGGATCACAAATACCTTGATTATAACATTCGCATGCTTTTGAAATTATAGATCTACTATTATTAACATCTTTATAATAAAATAAATCGCTTATTATTTTTTTTAAATAAGATTTGTTTTATTTATTTATACTAACTTTGTCCTACAATAAAATTAATGAATAAATTGCTAATAATAAATAATAATGGTCTTGAAATATTATTAAGAAGAAGAAAAACAACAACAAAATAAACGTTTACATCATAATAAAAATCACTTACAAAGATGATAACATATTTTTAAGAAAAAAAATCGATTTCGAGATGTACTATTTTTTCCTTTTTGATATCAGCATTTTTATACTTAATTTTTTATTCGTCGTAAAATGTACGTATTTTTAAGATTAAATTTCTCTCGGACTTAAAAACACGAAAACATACTGCTTTGTTTCTGTCAATATTATTTGACTCAGAAAAACAATACGTGCTTAACAAAATGATGATTATCAAATAGAGATTCTTCTTTTTCTACAAGGTTTTAAAAGATTATATGTTTCAATCGATATGACTCTTTTTTGTTATTTTGAAGTTATTACTAATAATTGATTATTTATTTTTCTTTATTATGAATCGATTTATTTATTTTTATTCAATAAATCGGATGAATTAAAAATTTATTTATTAAATAATCATAAAGCAATTGTACTGGAAAATATGTATAGAATAATATACTTTAGAATTAGATCATTGTTTTTTGTTCTCGAAAATAATAATGACGTCAGATAACCTTGAATTAAATAGTCACATAGTTTATTTCATTCGAACAATAGCAATCGAAGTATATAACAGTAACATTTTCTTTTTCTCTGTATTGACGGACTATTCAATTTGTAAACAAATACACTTCTTTTCTTATAATCGAGGGATTATTTAGTTCATATGCTTTTTTCTATCCATCTATCTATATATATATATATATATATATATATCATTATGTAAAGATGTATCAAAGAAAGGCGATCGAGGTCAATTTTACTAATTCTATATAGATTCAAAGAGAGAGTGAGTGATATCATTACCCTCCTCCCTGTAATCGAATCTAGAAAAGTCGTGTTATTGTCGTTGTTCAGCTTCACTTTGCACACGAACGCGATCTATATCGGACGCAAACGCGCGCATTAGATAGAAAGAAGAAAATAAGAGAGAAGTGACGATTTGTTTATCATCATTTTTATGCGTATTATCGACATCGACGTCGGTCTTCTATTGAACCCCAAAATGAAACAGGTTGAATTACATTAAATTTTTTTTTGTTTTTTTCGAATTTCAAAATCTAAAATCATATTCATAATGTAGGTTCAGTTGAAACTGCTGTTGTGTCTTCTATTGGCAATTGGTGTCACTGGACAATATAATCCTGGTAATATTTAACTCTATTCTTTATTTTTAAGGTCAAATTTATTGATTATTTTTTTATTTTTAGTCGGCCTATGGGGCATCAATTTTAATGGACAACCAGCCGCTTATGGACAACCAGCTGCTTATGGACAACCAGCTGCTTATGGACAACCAGTCGCTTATGGACAACCAGTTATGAGTGGTTGGGGTGGTTATTCAGGAATGGGACCCTATGGACGATTCGGACAACAATCAACTATTGTACCACAATACAGTGCTGATTTTGGACAAGCTAATACTGCTCAACAAATCGTTCAACCGACTATTACACAACAGACAAAACTTACTGATACTGAGTGCGTTTTAATCTATTTGAAAGAAAATTTTTTTTTGAACTGACTTTTTCTTGATTAATTTAACTAGTGGTGCTATACAACAACATAGTTTCTTTCCATCTCTATCTGCTGTTGCTGCTACTAGTGGAAATCGTGGTGTTAGAGAAGATGTATGTTATAATATTATTGATTCAGTTTATCCATTATTCTCAACATATTGCTCGGTATTACCACAAACGACATTTTCATTACCGAACTTTTTTGGTCATCAAACAAAACAAGAAGCAAATGAATTATTCCTTTCATTAAGACCAACATTATATTCTGGATGTTTTTCATATATGCGTTTATTTTTATGTCCATTATTTTTTCCACCATGTAATGTTGAACCAATACTTCCATGTGCTACCTTCTGTAGAGGTAAAAATATTTATTTTAATATATTGTAATTTTGCATAAATTCATTTGTTCTTTTTTTTTTCGAATAGCTATAAAAAATCGATGTAGTAATGTTGATCTTTCAGCAATTAATTGTGATAAACTTCCAGAAAAATCAGAATTTTGTCCAAGTAAATATTATTTAATTATTGATGAATATTTGAATGACTTTTTATTTGTCTAGTAATCATTGGAAAGAATCGTTTAATGTATGGTGCAGGTGAATTTCAACGAACTTCATCATACAATAAGCACAGCTCACAACAAACTCCTTCAGATGATTATTTTGGTTCATCTTTAAATCAATTACCATCAACATCTGGTAGTTCCAGTAATGAAGGTGTACAAACACAAACTGATATTGATTCATATTATGGAGAAAAAAGTTCTGATCAGTATGTAGTATTTTTTTTGTTTCTCTTTGAAAAAACATTCTTTGTTTTATTTTATAGATCTATGAACAACATGAAACCAACTCAAGCCTCAACAGTAATGTCCGGTACACATGATTTTTCAAAAATGAATACTGATAGTACAAGCGATCAACAATGGGCCAGTGAAGATCCATCAACTGCATCATCATCTACTGGTGGGCACCCTCGTTCAACTTACAACTTCGTAAAACCTGGTAGTTCTAGCTACGACTTCAATAGTATTTCATCAGCACAAGATAGTTCAATTGATCGTGGCAACTACGGTGCATCACCATATAATACAAATAGTAACTTTCGATCTTCATATGGTGACAATGAAAAATATGGTGGTGGATTATTCGACACTGATACTACAAAATCTGTCGGCTCATCATCATACAGTAATACTGACAACACTGGTAGTGGATCATCCAATGGTGATACCGTAACATCTACTGTCTCATCATTGTTCGGTAACAACAACAACTACGGTAGTGGATCATCTGATGGTAGCAACATCGCATCGGTTGACTCATCATTATTCAATAGAAATGACAACTATGGTGGTGAATCATCCTATGTTGATACAAGCAAAACTGCTAGCTCATCATTATATGGTAATAATAAAAATTATGGTGGTGAATCAACATCATTTGGTAGTGCCATGAAGCCTGTTGGATCAACATCGTATGGTGGTGAATCATCATTTGGTAGTAGTATGAAACCTGTTGGTGTATCATCTTATGGTAACGGTGGTGAATCATCTTATGTTGATACTAAATCGTCTGGATCATCATCATCATATGGTAACAACATGATGCCTGGTGGATCTTCATCAAATGGTAACAACATGATGCCTGGTGGATCATCATCATCATATGGTAACAACATGATTCCTGGTGGATCATCATCATCAAATGCAAACAACATGATGTCTGGTGGATCATCATCATCATATGGTAACAACATGGTGCCTGACGGATCATCATCATCATATGGTAACAACATGATGCCTAGTGGATCATCATCATATAACAACAACATGATGCCTGGTGGAACATTATCATCATATGGTAACAACATGGTGCCTGGTGGATCATCATCATATGGCAACACCATGATGTCTGGTGGATCATCATCAAATGGTAACAACATGATGCCTGGTGGATCATCGTCATCATCAAATGGTAACAACATGATGCCTGGTGGATCATCATCATTATATGGCAACAATATGATGTCTGGTGGATCATCATCATCATATGGCAATAACATGATGCCTGGTGGATCGTCGTCATCATCATATGGCAACAATATGATGTCTGGTGGATCATTATCCTCATATGGCAACAACATGATGCCTAGTGGATCATCATCATATGGCAACAACATGATGCCTAGTGGATCATCATATGGCAATGGTATGATGCCTGCTGGATCAACATCGTATGGTGGTGAATCATCATTTAGTAATAGTATGAAACCTGTTGGCTCGTCATCTTATGGTAATGGTGGTGCATCATCCTCTGGTGATACTACCAAACCTACTGAATCATCCTCGTCATATGGCAATGGTATGATGTCTGCTGGATCAACATCGTATGGTAGTAAATCATCATTTGGTAATAGTATGAAACCTGTTGGCTCGTCATCTTATGGTAATGGTGGTGCATCATCCTCTGGTGATACTACCAAATCTGCTGAATCATCCTCGTCATATGGCAATGGCATGATGCCTGTTGGATCAACATCGTACGGTGGTGAATCATTATATGGTAGTAGTATGAAATCTGGTGAGTTATCATCTCTTGGAAACAATGATAAGTATGGTGGTAGATCATCAGCATTTGGCAATGCCATGAAGTCTGTTGGATCAACATCTTATGGTAGCAGTGGTAGTTATGATGGTTCATCACACGGCAAAAGTGGTAGTTATGGCGCAACTGCTGCATTTGAATTAACTGGTCTACCTTATGGTCTTCAAGCAACAGGCGAATATCTTAACTATTATCCAGAAAAACTTGATCTATCTAAATGCGGACCTCGTAAGATTTTTTGAATCATTGAAACTCATTATGATTCTGTTTTTTCTATTATTATTCTAGAACCACCGAAAAATCCATGTACACTCAATAGTCTACAATATTATCCATTACCTGGTTATCCACATTGTTACATTCAGTGTTCATTTGAACACATGTTTGTTAAGCCATGTCCACCTGAGCTTGTTTGGAATGCACTCATAAATGTTTGTGATTGGCCAACAGCTCCTTATTCAGCTGATGATAACAGTTATGGTTCTTCATCCTATAGTAACAACAACTATCAAAGTGGATCATCTTATTCATATGGACGAAAAAAACGTTCGACAATTGAACGCAAGAAACTATTCAGACATGGTAATCCATTCCCGTCTCTAACTAAATTGGATGTACCCTTAGGTAAGTGATTCTGTTGTTTTATTTGATATTGAATTTAGTTTTATCTCTAACTTGTATTTTTCTGTTAGGTCCATCTGTTCCAGGTGTTGTTCCGTTACCGGGTTTTACCGGTCCTATTGGAATTGCAGGTCCACTTGTTCCACCACCAACTCCGTAGGCTATTTCTAACATATTGATTCAGATGTATATTTATCTATTTATTTTTAGTCCACCATCTCCTCCTTCGACCGCTCCAGTAATGGTTTCTCCAATGACATCACGAATGTTTCCTTCAATGTTTCCTCTCTTTGCACCCATGTCGTATGTCATAAATTTTTAACCTTACTATATGTATTTCTTTTCTTTACTTTGTAGGCTTCCATCACAAGTCGCTCCATCACCAATGCTTCAACCAATGTTTCAACAATCATCTACATTCCAATCAATGTTTCCACAACCATCTACATTTCAATCAATGTTTCCACAATCATCTACATTTCAATCAATGTTTCCACAATCATCTACATTTCAATCGATGTTTCCACAATCATCTACATCTCAATCAATGTTTCCACAACCATCAGTTCCTCAATCAATGTTTCCACAATCATCAGCACCTCAACTAATGTTTCCACAACCAACAGTGTCTCAAACAATCTTTCCACAAGCAACTGTGTCTCAACTAATGTTTCCTCAACGAACCGTGTCTCAAGCAATGTTTCCACAACCAACAGTATCACAACCAATGTCTCCACCATCACCAATCATGCAACCAACATTTCTAACATTTCAAACATTTCCAACATCACCAACACCTCCTTCAACACCTTCACTTCCATCTTTTATACCTCCCATTCTTCCATCTCTTCCAATACCACTTGACGGACCATTACTTCCACCTCTTCCTATGAATATACCAGCTACATTCAGTAAGTTTTTTTAAAATTGTATCTCATCTTATTTTTCACTTAATTTATGCATAGTTCCTGGTCCGCCACCTATATTTGGTGCTCCATGGTTTGGACCTTTCGACGAACCTTCAGGATCTGCTGGCGCATCTTTAGGATCTATGGGCACACCCTCAGCACTTTTCAGTGGATCTTTCGGTCAACCATTTGGCTTCAAACCCTCATTTGGTCATCCATTTGGTTTTGATCTCGGGTAAGACCGTTGTTTATACAAGTTATTCATAAAATAGTTTATATTATTTCAATTATATTAAAAAAAATATCAAAGAATACTATCAAAAACAATGAATTATATTTCTTTGTAGCTTCGGTAGTGGATTTCCATCTTCTTCCAATTTCTATAGTGGTTTATCTCAATCATTTCCATTCTCTAACGGTTATAATAGGTATAAAAAACAATAAATAATTCTATTTAATTAAGAAATATTTTTGTTTCTACAAAACAATTCTTTCATGTTTATATTAGGGGAAGCAAAAATGGTAACAAAAAAGATTTTGATGATGACGATGAAGACGATGACGATGATACATATGATGATGAAAAACCATCTGAGTAATTTATTTGATATTTCAAATTATCTTTATATTATTTTTTTTACTTGTAGGTCCAATGATGATGATTCCGATAAATCAAAACCATCGAAACGTAGCAAGTTCGTTTAAAAAATGTTGTCTTTTAGAACAAAAAAAAGTCTTCTTTGTTGTCTTTTTCATAGGAATAATAATATTGCAAAGCGTAAAAAACGTGAATATGATTCAAATGATCATCAAGATGTAACAAATGATCATCAAGATGTAACAAATGA
>CAJNOL010002521.1:15670-37420 GCA_905250125.1 Rotaria sordida | reverse complement strand
AACCTTTGATCAAACTTTATAAAAAATCATTATTTTTTTAAAAACAGTCTCTTTTAGCAAAAAAAATAATTTGAAAAAATTGAAAAACTAATAGCACCGTTCGATTCCTCGACCCCAAGAACCTTTCGTGAAACCTTACAGGAGGAACATATGGAAAACGAATGCCCATGAATATTTTAGACGATGTTTTTTTGACCTTGATGTTCTTTTGACCCTGACAGCCAGCCAGCCAGCCAGATACAAACTTTTTTTTTTTCATATGACCCTCCCTACAGTCGAGGGAACTATGATTTGCTGTAAGTATAATATTTCAATAATTTATTCAAGTTCTTTCTTTTATATATTCGGAAACTTTGTGTTGATGTACAAATACACTAGCTATATGAAAATAAGAAAAATCAATCGACTATGAGTACATGTAAACAAGATATAACATGTGATAAACATGTGTTCATAATGGAACTCTAAACTTCTATAAAGAGTGTTCTAATAAATAAATTCTTCTATATATATTTTTTCTACATAGATATCCAACAAGGGAACAATATGCAGTTATTGTCAATGGTATATTGAATCATTTGAAAATTGAACGAGATACAAAAACAGTTGTAAGTAAATCTGAAAAATAAACATGTCAAGAGTATAATAATTTATGTTACAGAATTTGTGGTGAGAGTCTCTTATTTCCAAATATAAGAGAGAACGACAACATTTCGATGAAGATAGAGTAACTGAAATGAAGCTAAGATACTCAAGAGAGAGATCTGGAAGAAAAATAAAAAAACATCCAACAACACAATTATCAGAAAGAAACACATCAAAAAAAGTAAGTTACACGAGAAACAGCCAAAAAGATATGTATATTTTTATTTTCGTAGACATCAATCATACAAGATGCACCAAATGAAATACAACAAATGAAAGAAAAAGCTGAAACACTTAAAACAAGTTTTCAAAACAAAACAATTGATGATCAACATTATCAATAGTTATGACTTGAAATTTTTGATTATCTACAAAATTTTATTTAGCAAAACACAACTACAAATATTATGGAACGATTTTCTGTTTACTCAAATCCATCTATGGTGAAAAAAATTGCAACACTTTCAGTATCACATTCTCATTTCAGATATTGACAAATGTTAAACTATTAACAGATGCAGATTTGGATCCTTCTGTTCAAAAAAAAATGAATTTGCTTTCTAACAAAATTTGTTCTGATAATAAATTTTTAACAGGTATGGAAAAAAGTTTATAGTATACCAAACAGTCATTTTGTTTATTAGATAATCCAATTATTCGTCGTTTTAAAGTATTATGTAATATACTAAATGACTCATGGAAACATTACATTGGCTTGTACCCTAATGTAAGTTATGTGTATATTTTTAAAAATTTCCTAAAATATCGCGAACATGAAAAGAATAGAAGGAGTTAGTGATATTTGGTCTTGTATTCTCGTCAGCTTGGTAGTCTTCTTGGCCTGATTGAGACACATCGCTTATGACTTCAGTTTTTCCTTATTTCTGACTATTACAGACTTTCTATCAATGCTATGGTTCATTACTTTAAACTTTCTTAAACGTTGGAATATTAGCGGACTATTAATGTTATTCGATCAATCAGATATTATAAAGTACCATGAACAATATAGATGCTTTTATAAAATTGATTTTTCATCAGAAATTTCGACACCTGAAAAATTCCTTCTGTTGGACTTCGAGTTAATCTCTTATTATACAATAAAGAGAAGTTCTTATTACATTTCTTTTCTCTTAATCTTATGCTTTTTAATTTATCTCGATTGGTCTTCTGATTCTTTTTAGAAACCAGTTACTCCTCAACCAACTATGGTAATTGAAGACACTTATATAAAAATTTACCTTGATCGGACATTCATTTGTTCATCAAATTCTATTAAACAGTCTGTTGCATTAATCGTCGGTTTTTATTGTTTGATGAATCTCACATGTCAAACATATGGTACTGCAATAAGATTTTTATATGTCTATTTCATGAATGATAAGCAACAACAGTCATATATCATTCGCAAGTTTTGTAAAGTATATAACATTCAACTCCATGATAGTTCTTCTTCATCATATACTGTATCGTTGGAAAAAACAGAAATTAATGATGTTTATTCAACTAATAGACATGAAAATGAGAAAGAACAAAACATGTCTAATGAAGTTCAAATGAGAACATCAATTGAACAAACACAGTTTGCACTAATACCATTTGAATAACAACCAACTCGTAAACGTAAATCAGACGAAAAACTTGATTCTGAGCTTTTATCTCAGGAGATGAATTTATCAAAACAAAAAACAACCCGAAATCTTCGTCCAAAACGACGTCGACAATAAAGATATATTCACAACGACAACAAAAACTGTTTTATCAGCTCTCTCTTTCTCTTCTTTTATCAGGAAGGGTTCGCCGTTTTCATTATTTTTCTTATAAAAAAAGACATTCATTCGTTTCTCCTTCTACGTCTTTTTAAACTATTCATTTACTGAGAGAGTTTCTTTCATCGACATATGAGAGATATTCATTAATGGAATTCCATTCGTTTCTTATTCCTCCACATTATTTTATTGCTTTCGATTCTTCTAATAAACCATACTGCGCCATTATCAACATTTCAAAATTCTGATTGCAAGTACACCCGAAATTCCTACCAATAATACAGCTAGTCTCAAACATTTTCTTCATAATCAAACAGCGACGCATACCCTAAGCAAAAGGCCAATAAAGTACTTCGCTTCATAAATACAAGCTCAAAAAAGCGCAATCTCAGAAAACATGCATAACACCAAGTATCTCTTCAGTTCTTGTTAAAACGCTAACTAACAATAACTGATATTGACCATAATACTTATGTTTTCTTTACTATTTACAATCAACCCGATGGAAATCACTTACAAGTTATATTCAAACTATTATAGAATTCTAGTTTTTTTATTTTCCATACATCAAATCAGAATCCATCCGCACATTCTATTCATACTATCACATATTATTATTTTTTTCTTTATGATCCATTGAATAAAAATCATTTATGCGTGCGATTCGTATTACAACACATTTGTTCTTTTATTTGAAATCCATCGCATGCAAATTCATTGTAAGTTCTTCTCAGACTATTGTATATTTGCATTTCTTTTTCTATTTACAATCAACGAAATGCCAATGCATCTATGAGTTCGCTTCAAATAATTCTATATTTTATTTCTTCTTTTTTCAATTTGGATGAACCAAGTGAGAGTCCATCAGTGAGTTTGTTTCAAATTCTTGTATATTCTGTTTCTCATTTTTTTTAGTTTTGACGAACCAGATCAGAATCCATCGATGAGTTTGTTTCAAATTATTGTATGTTCTGTTTCTCATTTTTTTTAGTTTGGATGAACAAAACGATAATCCATCGACAAGTGTATTTCAAATTATTCTATATTGTATTGTTATGTCAGGAGAGACATCTCCTGACATAAGAGGGCTCTCTCTATAATATTACAGCTCTCGTTAATGGCATTCCTTCTCGTCGCTCCATGATATCTCTTTGTTCTGAAAATAAACAACGAGGTATATCATGGAAGAAGAGAGAAAGAGAGAGAAAGACATTCTTTGTTGCTTTTTTGTTTTTCATCATTCACTTGTTTTGTTTTTTAAAGAAAGGGTGAGAATAATAAAATAAAAGGAGTAAAGGCCTAACAAATTGGTGCACTAGCCGGGTTTATTTAATATCCGCATTAATATTGTATGTTAACTCGACAAGGTGCAGCACAACTTATCGCATCCGAATTTACTCGATTATCTAATATTGATATTGATTATCCTGATCGTTCGCACGTACATCCTGTAGTTTATCGTCCAGCAGAATTAATAATGGCAGAAAAAACAATTGCAACACTTTTAAGCAAAACTTTAGAACAAACACCTAAATATTCGGGTAAACCCGATCAAAATGCTGATGAATGGCTAAACGATCTTATTGCAACATGTCGTATGGCTGATATAACTGAAGCACATGCATTAAAACTAATACCTGTGTTTTTGGAAGGACATGCTAAACAATGGTATTCGGACAACAAGGAAACATTTGAAACTTGGAATGTATTTAAAACTGAATTTATTCGAACCTATTCTTCACCAACAACCAAACAATTAGCGTCAAATCGTTTACGAACTCGTTTACAACATTACGATGAACCTGTTATTGAATATTATACTGATATTATGAAATTATGTAAGTTAGTTGATCCTACTATGACTGATGCATCAAAACTTGATCACCTATATCACGGTTTAAAACATTCATTAATGAAGGAAGTTTTACGTCAAACTCCACGAACACCATCAAACTTTTTAGAACATGCACAACGCGAAGAAACTTTGGATCGTCTTGTTACTACGTCTGTTCATCATACCAATGATGTCATTGATACCAATACACCTCATAATGCACCACTTCATCCTGCACAACCAATTACGCCCATATGGCACCAAACTTCTCCGAACACGTCTTATGCTTGGCCTCCACCACGACCAACTCAGTATCAGCGATCATCATATCCTTCAAATTATCAGCAATCATCATATCCTTCAAATTATCACCGATCATCATATCCTTCAAATTATCAGCAATCATCACCACATAATAATCCTTATATTTCAAACACATCGTTTAATGATTCATATCCTCATCGACGTTCTGTACAATGTTATCGTTGTCACAAGTTGGGCCATATTGCCCGTGATTGCCGAATGGCAAAAAACTATTAAGGGAGTCAAATGATGGTAGTGACTCCCACCCCTCACAACCATCGTTATCTTACTCATCCACAACTCCTACCTATTCATCAACCAAATTCACAACATATTATCGGCCCAACTTGTCTTATTATTCCTCTATTCGTAAACCTCAACCAATTAATTATTATTTCAAACAACGTATCGTCAATAAAAATACTATCACACCTAATCCTTCATTAATTTTTATTAATACTCTTATCAATGGCAAACCCATACGAGCTATGATCGATACGGGCGCTTCTCATTCATTTATTACACAATGTGCATTACGTACACTATCCTATTTCCGATTGCCATCGTGTGAGCGTACCGCCCAATTAGGTGATGGTCAAACAACACTTAAAATAGTTGGTGAAATTCAGCTGTTACTACAATTTGATCAAGTTTTTACACCCGTCAATGCTCTCGTCACTCAAACCATGAACACTGATTTTATACTTGGTGGTGATTGGTGTACAAAAAATAAAGTAAAAATTGATTATGCAAAGAGTCAAGTATCACTATGTGCACAACTTGGTCGTATTTTTATCCCGTATCATAAACACATCGATTATTTAAGTTTAGATGTCAAATCAATCAATGTACTTCATATACCACCACGTCAATCTTGCACTGTTCAAGCCAAAGTCGAATTATCATCAGCTAATACTGTATATTTTTCTCCTGCTGACACTACATCACTTGAACGATCTGTTATAATGTCACCAGCTTTATTCCACGTAAACAACTACACAACCTACTTGGAGATATACAATCCTCATGATACTACATGTACATTACCAATGAATACTCGTTTAGGCCACATTACTCATACACCACATAAACTTCAATCGTGTGTAATATATGATCCATCTCGTTGTTCGTCATCATGGTCGTCTCAACATCATGTCATTAATACAATCGACCTTAAACAAACACCATCTAACACCTGTAAAATAATTGATAAACTTCTGGATCATATTACCAACTGTCAGGACAAACACCAACTACGTCACATACTTGAACAACACATCAAAATCTTTGATATTTCACATATTACACAAGCAAACACATCTGTTCCACACATTATTAACACCGGTGATAGTCTTCCAATCAGTTCCAGACCATATCCACGAACAATCCAACAACGACGTGAACTTCAAGCTGAAATTCAAAAAATGTTGCAAGCTAACCAAATTCGTCCATCCATTTCACCATGGTCGTCTCCAGTCATTATTCACAAAAAAAAGGATGGTGGTATTCGTTTTTTGGTAGACTATCGAAAATTGAATTCAGTAACAAAAAAAGATTCTTTTCCTCAACCAACAACTGAAGAATTACTAAATCGATTAGGTGGTCATTGTTTTTATTCAAAATTAGATCTTAAATCCGGTTATTTTCAAATACCGATACACGAAGCTGATAAAGAAAAAACAGCATTTATTACACAAGATGGATTATGGGAATTTAATGTACTTCCACAAGGCATCATGAATGGACCACCAACCTTTCAAAGAACCATGCATAATCTTCTTGGTTATGGACGATGGGACTATGTCATGGCATATTTAGACGATATACTCATCTTTTCACGTACTTTTGATGAACATGTTAAACATTTAAATGAAATTTTATATATATATTAGCTGATGTCAACTTTCAAGTCAATCCTGATAAATGTTTTATTGCTGTTCAAGAAATCGATTTTTTAGGTCATACAATCAATGAACACAGTATAAAACCTAATGGTGAAAAAATTAAAGCTATTGTTGATTTACCATCTCCTAGAACCCTTAAAGAAGCAAATGAATTTTTAGGAAAAATTAACTGGTATCGCAAATTCATTCCTAATTTCGCTCGTATAGCTGCACCACTACATAAAGTAACCAACAAAACTAAACATCGTCGACATGAATTTAGATGGGGACCTGAAAAACAACAATCATTTGAGGAATTTCAACATATACTAACAACATCTCCTTTATTTTTAGAATATCCAGATTTGTCGATTCCATTTACATTAACAACTGATGCATCAGATATTGATATTGGTGGAATTTTAAGACAAGATACACCAGCTGGAACCAAGATCAATTATTTTAAATCTCGTGTCTTAAATGATACTGAACATAAATATGATACATTTGAAAAAGAAGCATTAGCTATTTATTGGTGCATTACCGAACTTCGATCTTATATAGGTGACTCTAATTTTATTGTCGAAACAGATCATCGACCACTTGAAAATTTCCACCTTAAACAAATCAATAATAAACGTGTTATGAATTGGATTTTTAAATTACAAGATATATTACCACAAATTATTGCAGTCAAATATTGTAAAGGAGCAAACAATACAGCTGCCGATTATATTTCACGACATGTTCCTTCATCAACATCTGTTAATACCACACCACCTGGTCCAACTGATACACCTCATTCTCATACGTGCGATACTCCTGAACTTAATGCTGTTACAACGAGAGCACAAGCCAAACTCCTTGCTCTACCACGTTCATCAACACCAATAGCATCTGAATCTACTTGTTCTTCTCCATCAACAAGTACTGAATCATATAATTTTAGTTTATCACGTATACGTACTGAACAAAACACTGATTTAAATATTCAAAATATAATACAACAAATTCGAAATGAACGTCGCTATTCATCGTTTCTTATTCAAGATGATATTCTCTACAAATTAGTTCGTCGAGATAATACAGTACTTAAACTTATCTATACACCTGCGACTTTAATTTCGGACCTGTTAACTGCTTATCATGATCACCCGTTAAGTGGTCATTTCGGTATTGCCCGCACTTGGTCACAATTACGAAACGCATATTATTGGCCTCGTATGAAAGAAACCATCATGTCGTATATTAAATCATGTGATAAATGTTCCAAATTTAATCTCGATCGACGTAAACCGCCTGGATTTTTACAACCTATCCAACCACCGAATGATGTTTTTCAAATACTAGGAATGGATTGGTGGGGACCTACTATTCCTTCACTTTCTGGAAATCGATATGTTCTCGTTGTAACTGATCGTCTTTCCGGTTATGTTTTTTCTACAGCATCACCTACCAATACAGCTCAAGATACTGCTCGAATCTTAATGGAACACATTATTCTAGTTCATGGTCCACCAGATATATTAATCACTGATCAAGGTACACACTTCAAGAATGAATTATTACAAGCTATATCAAAATTAGTGGGTTGTGCTCATGTTTTTTCAACACCATATCATCCACAAACAAATGGACAAACTGAACGATGGAATGCAACATTTGCTACACAACTCGCTAAATTTTGTAATACAGAACACGACAATTGGGACACTTTTTTACCATCTATCGTTTATGCATATAATAATGGTATACATAGTTCGACTGGATTTACACCTTATCAACTTGCATTTGGACGACAACCACGTCATCCATTTCAGCCTCCTGCAACTACTTTCGAATTTACTAAACCACATGATTATTGGACACAATTAATGCAATATAGAAATACGGTGTTAAAACAAGCGAAAAACAATGTTCTACATCAACAGCAACTATCGAAACTTCGTTTTGATAAAAATAGATCACACCCAATTTTTTTACCAGGTGATCTAGTGTGGATGAAAATTTTCGTGGGCCGTAATAAACTCGATGCTCGTTATACAGGTCCTGTTCGAATCATTCAACTTATTTCACCGGTGTCTTTTATTGTTGAAGATGAAAATTTTCAACGATTTCAGGTCCATTCGCACAATATTAAACGTGTATATTCTCGGAATCAAGTCATACCCTGGTGAAATTTTCTCTTCCTACGCTAACACATCGCCAGAATCATTACATATTCACATGTCGTCTTTTGTATTTACATTCGAATATTTTCCCCATCTGAATTTTATCATCGTTACTATTCGAACAAGTTTTTATATTTTTTTCATCGATATTTTTTGTTACTTTCTTATTATCCTATATACACTGCATATACTCTTACACGTTACTTTCAAATTATTCGTTAACATTTCTTTTCTACCATGGCGGTTCTATTCATTTGGGTTTGGTTTATCCTGACTCATTCAATCAATGCCCTCCTTGATAGCAAAACGGTGGTCTCTTGCGATCAACGCTTTGATAGTAGCAACTGGACACATTATGTATTCTTGCTGTTACTCGTTGTGGGGGGTCTGGTACTCGCCGCTGTTCTTATTTACGTTTATAAACGTTGCCGACTGACACTGAAACTAGCCAGTCAACAGCAACAAGCATCACCACCTTTTCCAGCGCATGTCTCTTCCATTTTAACACCACCTTATCAGCCACCTTATGCTCATATACCTAATTCGTTTTTACATCAATCTTTACCACAATATCCATCGTTATTACTTTCACCACCACGTGAACCACACACATCTTCACTGGTACCACCAAACCCGATCGTATCATAAACATTTTCTCTCGTTTGATTTCTCTGCATCTATTAATGCTTTCTATTTCATTGTACTTGCAACACCTTTAATATTTGCTTTTCTATTGGTAATCATCTGATATTCCACTTCTAATTAACAAACTTTTCTTTTGTCTATCTTCATCATTCGAACTTCGGTTTTTTCTTTCTTTTGGTTCTTTTTTTCTGTGTGTGATTCAAACCATTTTTCATATTGTATCTTTTGTTCTACTTCAACTCTTCTCTCACCGGGGGAGGTGTTATGTCAGGAGAGACATCTCCTGACATAAGAGGGCTCTCTCTATAATATTACAGCTCTCGTTAATGGCATTCCTTCTCGTCGCTCCATGATATCTCTTTGTTCTGAAAATAAACAACGAGGTATATCATGGAAGAAGAGAGAAAGAGAGAGAAAGACATTCTTTGTTGCTTTTTTGTTTTTCATCATTCACTTGTTTTGTTTTTTAAAGAAAGGGTGAGAATAATAAAATAAAAGGAGTAAAGGCCTAACATGTATTTCTTTTGCTTTTTGGGGACCATTCTATTCAGAGTCCATCGGTAAGTCTTTTTTTATGATTGTATAGTATTCGTTTTTATTTAAGTTGAGCGAAATGACAATCGATCCGTGAGTTCTATGGAAAGTACGTCTTACTGTTATATGTGCATTTATGGTGAGTGAGAGGAAAGTTTTTATGTGAGTGCTGCCGAAGTTATTCTCGAATTTATTTTTTACATTAAGTTTTAACTTAAGATGAAATTTGTTTTAAGCAGTGTGAGTTTTAGTCGTATATTTATTTTTTTTCTTTAGGGTGTGATTGAAAAATGTTGGAATAGAAAACGATATTAGGCGTAGTGGGCGAAAGTGATGGATTGGTGAATGTCTGGTCGTATGAGGTTCCAGTATAGTGTTTTTTAAGTCGTTTTGTCAATTGAGAATGCTTTTGTTGATCGGAATACTTTTTTTGTTCGCGTGCTTTTCGGCATAGACAGCTGTGGGCGCAGTGTATGAACCTCGGAAATCCACTGTGGGTTTCCGTTCTCTAGTTTTATGAACCTCGGAAACCTTTAATGAGTTTCCAGGAGTAGTATATAATATTCCGATAGTAACAAGATCGGAAACCCTTTGAGGATTTTCCCGAATACCTTTTCTTTAGATTGTACAGACACGGAAATGTCTCCAAAATATTATGGTTTGCTTAGGAATGGGTTTCAAGGAAGTCTCATCATTAATTATCTTTGAAGACGGTTCAATAAACCATATTTGATATATACAGGAGGTGCTTCCTCGGGCACTGAAATATGGCAACAAGGTCTGCGGAAACTATTGGATCTCTCAACAAAATGTTGCAAAACCACATATTCATCATTTCACGCACTAATGGTGTCAGGACAATTTTGCATCATTCATTGATAAAGATCATAGGCCGCCAAATAGTCTCGATCTAAACTCTTTGAATTATTCGATATAGGATGACAATGGAAATTGAAAGAGATATTCCCAAAATATTGAGGTGTCATTTATTCTGCTCCATTCGATACTAATCACATCAGACCATCAATTGCACATATAGAATAACATCGTCAACAGAATAAATAGACAAAACAAACTAATATCTATTTCAGAGTTAAATGGACGTGGGCATTTTTCGGATAACTTTAAACCGAAAAAGAGAAATTACTTGGGTTTACAACACTATCTAGAGTCGACATTATTGCATCTCTTTATAGAATTCACGAAAAAATCCAGTTGCTTTTCTTCTGAGATATGGCATCAGTTTTCAAGATGATCTTAATCCGCTTTGAAAACAACTATTTCCTTTCAAAAGATATAAAGAATTTATTGAATGCTACTCATTAAAATTTTTCAAAATTTAAGCAGTTAACAAACAAATATAATCTATCTCTTAGGGCAAATTTTTAGCCATCTTCTACTTCATGACATGATTCAATAATCTTTTGAGTTTGTTTTCCAATTGAGAACTTCGTCAAAAGCGATGTGTTCATTTTATTTTATGACAAGGAATTGATATATTAGAAAACTCTTTTCGACCTCTATTTTATTGATGCTTTTATTCCAAAAGCGTTGTGAATTCAAATCAGTGGATCAAAAAGATATTCAAAGATTTTAACGTAAATTGATGATAAAAAGTCATCCATCGTCAGCATCATTTGTACTATAAGTACTATAATCATGATCACTGTAATCATGTAGTTTTTGTTGCAACCTTTTCGATACAAATGTTTCTTCTTTTAAATTTTATCTCATATTATTTGATATGGTTGATGTAGCTACTTGTTTCCTTGACATTCTAGTCATATATTCATTCTTGTGCTGCTTTGCTCACTTCAGGCAAAGTACACTCCATGTTTCTATCACGAACACAGATTTTCATTCTGGCTCATGCTAATTCAATACGATTCAGTATGCAATGTCTCACTCGTGAACATTAACCATCCGTAGACGTTGTCATTTTGGAACTTTATGGATGTTGTGGGGTCCAGATGGATCCACCCATAAAAAACTGTAATAAATCGATATTTTTTGTTTTACTTTAGCTAGTCATTTATGTACTCTAAACCTCTAAATACTCTGTTCATAAATATATGTGTGTCACATTTCATAAAGACAAAACAAAGGAAAACAATATCGAAAAAAGTTGTCTGACATTGATTTTATTACACATGCAGAAATATAGCTGGAAAAAGTGCTCGATCCAATGCACTCAGTCTATAGAAAAATAGAAATATGCTCGTATATCCACATACATAATTGGTATTAGGTATGAAGAGAAGGAGTTTGTCTCTTTTTCAACAGCTTTATTTTTATCTTTTTCTTTTTTCCATGATTAAAAAAATCTAAAACAGTACTTTTTCTGGCACAATGAAGTTGTTGTTGTTTGATTTTCCTGATAGAATATAGAATTTTTTAAAATTCTTCTCTTGACATGTCTGGCAAGTGATCATTGTAATGCTTTTAGAATGAGAAAGACAAACGTTCTGTCCACAATTGTGACCGGTTTGCCGAGCTTTTCTTCCGAGTTTTGATGGACACAAATAACATCTTCTTTTTGGTGGATTCAAATAGACGTTCACTTTAAGATCTTCAACGCTTTCTGATCGAAGATGATAGCCAAGAGACAACAGAGCAAGTTTTACTTTTGACTTGAGACGAGATTGCTGACTACGTTATTGATTTTGTGAATCGGTCAAAGCCATACTTAATTGTGATAAAAACATATGACGAGTATTCGTTCTTTCTTTGTTCCATTCAGAATTTTGACATAACTAGCTTGTCATTCTATTGATTGCGGCAATATCTATTATATTGTACAAGGCATTCATTGGTCATCGCCTATTTATTCGTCTGACTGTGTAATTCTCAATGCATTGATTAACAGCATCAACGCCACATTTGGTCTGATTGTGGTCATGAACTGTACGTGGTAATTTGTTCTCGTCATCAAAAACTTCAGGATGTTTATGCAACGAAGATAAAATGATGATCGACTTTTTTTTCTCTTCTGTTTGGTAGAACAAAAGCATATGTAGTCCTGAACAATAAAATCACGATGAAAATAAATTTTGACGACATACTTTTAATTCATCAGGTAAAAACGAGCGTCTCTGTTCGACAACTTCAATAGACGTCATTTTTCGATCTAAAAAAGCTTCAGATAATTTGATGTCTGTAAAATAACGATCAAATATAATGCATCGACCTTGTTTGACGTTGTTCGGCAAATGATCAACTAAGTTAAGAACAACATTAGCTGCAACATTCTTCTGAATTTGGTTGCCCTTTTTTCCGATAAATAGATCAATTGATAATACATATCGACCATCTACATCAGACAAAACCCAAAATTTGAGTCCGTATTTAGCCGGCTTGTTTGGTATATATTGTACAAGACAACAGCGACCTCGTAAGGGCACTAATTGCTCATCAACAGTTAAATTTTCACAGGGTACAAAATGTTTAGGAAGTTGTTTGACAAAAAGCTCAAATATATATCTAATGAGACCAAGACGATCAGATTTATCACGAGTTTCTCGATCATCAAAACGAATAAATTGAAAAAGATGCTTGAAACGTTGAAGAGACACCGCGGCACAATATAATGGACGACTTTGGCTAATATCTCATGGATTATAAAGTAATTCATGATTACTTCGATTCACACCAGATTGAATCAATAATCTAATAAAAGATTCTAATTCTATACGATCAATTGGTTTCCAACAATGTGAATCTAATCTTATGCTATTAGAATCTTGTCGTGATCTTATTTTTTGATCAAAATATCGTTTAGCATAAAGATTTGTATGGAGAACAATTTGATCAAGAATTTCATTTGTAAAGAAAAGTTTAAAAGTATTAAAAATTGTCTGAATTTTAATAGTAGGATCAAGCTTTTTTTTTCATTATATTAGCAGCAGCTATACGACTTTCTTCTAACTTTGGGTACATAGACCGTATGATACCATCCTTTTGTAATGTTTCTGGTTGGCTAGTTGTAACAACATCACCTTGTTCAATATCAAAATTTGATAAATCAGATTCTTCTGATATATGTTCATTATTAGATGTATCGACTGATTCAGTACCAACAAAATCATATTCACTATCGGAATCAGAACCTTGATTATCACTAAAATCATTATTAGTTTCATTTCATCTACTAATAGAATGTCTCGAATTCATTTTAAATTTGACTTATGTGTTGCGTTCATGCTATAATAACAGAAAAGGTGAAAATGTATGTTTTCGAGTTTAATTTTCTTACATGTTTAAAAGGGTTGTAACAGATTCATGTAATCGAGATAAATAGACAAAAATAACAATATGCAGAAATGTGGTTTTGATCTGAAAATAGTCACAAATTTCACATTATGCAAAGAAAATATGAATCATTAACATTAGGGATGAATGTACAGATGAATCATAACAAATCTATTTGGAAAAACAATTGAAAGTTAACAGATGGCAGCTTTAGCAAGACAAAGAAATCATACTTATAACACGATAGGTGTTCTACCTCCTTAGAGCTATTTCTGATTTCTAGTGAGAATATTATGAGCCAACTAAGGATTACAGATTAGAGAAAGGGAATGACCCAAAACTACAAATAGTGATGGACTACTTGAGGAAAAATTGTCAGATAGGTTCGCGCGCACTTCACAACGTCTAGGGGGTTAAATCTGATTTATTGAGAATAAATCTTTGATGAATACCAAAAATGACGTTTATACAAAATATTAGTTTCGCAGATCTTGATAAATATGTTTGCTCATTTTTTGGACACTTGAATATAATTGAAGAGAACTGAAAGTAGTGTTTCACAGCTAGAATTTGATGCTCTTTCTAAATATATTCTTAAAGCGTTATCCAGACTTGTAGTTAGTTAGCTGTAAGCAAACAACTGGATAAATAAAAAATATCGTTTGCATTAAGCTGTTTTCTTGTTATGCGTAAGCTCTCTCAAGGATATTATCAGATAATCTCTATTTGTTGTTTGTGTAGAGTATTTAATGTTCTACAAAACTTCCGGCTGCAATAAAATGAAACTCAAAAGCTACAAACATTTTCCGAGATGCTACTCTTTACATGAAACGGCATTTTTCGAAATAATCGTTTTTTGCAGATTTTGTTGATATGTAAACTGCAACATATTTTGCTGAAGTACAATGGTATGTAGGAAAAGAAACAAATCGGGGATTTTGTAGAGAAAGCATCCTTCTACAAAGTGGTATATAAAAAACTTTCTTATAACTAGGATTGAGGTAGTTCTAAACAAAATACAAAAATGCACTACAGGAGAAATTCTGTATAAATGTTAGTTTTGGTACCCACCAAGGATTTTTTCTCAATAAATCAGATTTAAGTCAGAAAAAAATTCTGAGTATATAGTTAGAAAGAGTATGAAATTCTCATTCTAGCTAACTACTTTTAATTCTCTCCTGCGATCTATGAGTGGATGAAAATCGAATAAAGATGTTGTGCAAAGACTTTTTACACGTAGATTAGTTTAGCCTAAATCAACGACCCTTGCTCATACACTATGAGTATTAGTTTATCAATAAAAAAAGAAAATAAATGTGGAAACCTCGGATTTAAATCCGAGAGTTATGTGTACTTCAAAAAGTGAATGAGACAAATTGGTCATCCTACAATGTGTGGATATAAAAATTAGCCTGGCAAACCCTTTCTATAAACACTTGAATTCTATTGGCTACTGCTCAAACAATAGGATTTCGGAGTGAATACAGAGAAGATTTCGACTCTTCGCCTTGAGTTACCCTAAAAAACTCGCTTTCCTATAATTTGATTTCTATTGGTCAGTGCTCAACCAATGGGGCTTCAAGTCAAGTGGATTACAGATTCGAGTTCTCCATCCGAGAAAATCTCGAAGTATTATCTTTGTGATCGGAAGATAGAGCTCGAATTGGGGATCGATTAGAGTGCAGACAAAAAACAGAACCAATTTCCGTTTATTTATCTTTGCAATAGGCGAGCTAGCCTTCTTGTTTCTTTATGTTTTATATACCATTTTGTAGCTCTTGAAATTCTCTATCGAATGGTATATAATAGTTGGGGTTTTATTTGACTATGATGGGAAAAGTTGTTTACGAAAGCGGGAATGGGTCGATCTTTCCATAGGGAAGGTATAGGGAAAAATGAGTATTTTTGCAATAACTCAGGAAGGGCTCGGCCAATCCTTCTCATCTTCGAACTCGACCGAGATATTGTTAAGACTGAACTGTGTAGAAAATTTCATCGCGATTGGACTCTCCTTTCAAAAGTTATCGTGTTAACGGACGGACAGCCGGCCGGACGGACACACTGACCGATTCTAGAGTGTACTCACTTTTTGAGTACACAATACTCACTTTTTGAGTACACAAAAACCAGCTAGTACATTCTATTTTTGGCTTCTATTGAAATTATTCGGAGCTAGATTCAAAGAAAAACTTTAGTTTAACTAAAATCTAACGTCCTCTATAAATTATAGCAACAGTACTAAATTTAAAAACCTTCTCCGGTCAAATCCTTACATCCTCTACAAATTGCAGCATACTTAGTAAAAACATTAATTTGTATAAAATATCTTTTAAAACAACTTACTTTCAATATTCGTTCACAGTAATCGAATTTTTAAAAGTTAAATATAAATTTTAATTGTTTTAGCAAAAATTAATGAAAGTATCAAATTTAAATCAAACGAAATTTTAAAAATTTTAATTTACTTGAAGTATATTTTTCTCATGTTTGCAAATGAGAGGTAGCCCACTGATACACCCACACGCTGAGCTAGACCTCGGACAATTCACAGTTCAAACAAAATTCAAATGAACTGCTCAAAAGAACTCTCTGAACAATTCTTTCCAAAGGAACTGACCTATGTCAACAGTTCTTTTGATAGGAATTGCGTTTCCCTAGAAGAATGCTGCTTTCATAAATAGAGCAGTATTATTCTGTTTTTGGGTAAGAAATTTTCAGAACAAAACAATATTGTTCTATTTTTCGGAAAATTTTCCCAATAACAGAACAAAATTGTTCTATTTATGGGGACAAAACTTTTTTGAAGTACCCAAGTTCCAATTAAAAGAACTACTCGAACACATTAGTTCTTGTTAAAAGAACTGTTAAACAGTTCTCAAGATTGGAACTGATATGGAACTATCCCATGTCTATTCTGAGTCCGAGATAGCTTCAAATAACAGGTGTTCATAGGTTTTCATTGGCAATTAATCGGTGTTCGTAGGTGTTAGCCTTGCTTTATAGGTGTTGTTAGGTCTTTTTTCCCTTCAATTCTTGATATCATCCTCAAAGAGATATCCAAAGAAAGTGCTTGTGAGTGTTCGTGAACAAAACTTAGAATGCTCCGTGAACTGGTATCATCAGATCTATGATCCTTGTTTCATTGAGGTGTTCAGTAATGTTTGCTCGTTTTATTAATATCCACCGGTAAACGCTCTTAAACGATATAAAAACGGTGAAAAGTAGTGATCTTAGCGAGTAATCGTTCATGAATGATCGTATGCGATCTAAGAACGACGAAATATCATAACGTTTCGTATTTGAGTTTTATTGGTCAAACAATGTCAATCATTGTGAAGACACAACCTTAACATGTAAAAGTTTTTTCTTTGTTTCTATGCAGAATGTGCAAAAAAGTCCAACATTTCTACGAAAAAAAATTAAAAAAATAATTACTAGAACAAAATATGTCGATTGTGGCAGCCCATAGGCAAAAAATATTTTAACAAAAAATAGGAAAATCGTTTGCAATAGCATTCTAACCCACTTTAACATTTAATAGAACGAGATTGACAGACTTTTCATTAGCTTTTAATTTTTGTTAGTTTCAAATGATCGATTGGAAACAAAAACATACAGACAAAGCAATATCAATCAAAGAGACCAACGCATTAGAAACTCTTCAGAATTCGTTTGACTTTTTTATTCGAGTGTGAAGATGCGGTCTAATCTGCTGTTACCACTTTGATGTCTTCTCGTTTCCTACTACGAGAAGCAATAAATGAGTTCTTTAAGGAAGGGATCGATAAGAGAACAAAAAGCTTCCACCCGCCGAGAAAATTGCTTTCTTCTAACTCAAATTGCCACACAAGGTCTTAGAAAGTGATTCCCAGTCGAATTAGTCATATAGGACTTCTTTCTAGTATGCACAGACCGCTCAAAATATTCAATGTACACTAGTGATCAGGAGTACCGCTAGCAGATGAAAACTATTTAAATCTCAACAATTTGTGCTCATACATTTAGTGTAAATAGAACTCAGTGAACTCTGATCATAGGTGCTAACCTGATCTCGACTGGTTGATGTTTACTGAAGTTATTAGCTCAACAGTATTATCGTCTTGTGAAGATCTTATCTCAACAATTTTCCAACGTTGAACTTCGCGCGATTTCTCATTCGGAAGTCCAACATCAAAACAATCTATGACGAAAATTTTGTAAAAACATTACTTTAAATTAATGAAGCTATGATCTTCACAATGAAAATGTTTGACAAGCGTTTAGTCCTAGTGTTGAGTCTGGTGTTAAAAACTCGGGTTAACTTTGGTCGATCCACTTGAAAATTTCAGTCATGACTTCTTATGATTCTAGTAGTTGATGAAAACAAGGGATCTCGATATTATAGTATGATCTTTTGACTCAGTAAACTAGACATAGGGAGCTCCATTTGGCACTAGAAAAAATATAAATAAAATATAACACCATAAAATGGCAAGTAAAATGTACTTGATGTAACATCTTTACTCAATTGTTTTTGGATTTATTGAAGGAACTGTGAACAGTTTTCACATGAAGAAGATGTGCCTATTTAACGATGATTTTAAATCTGAAACCAATTCCTTCAGCTTATAGAATTTTCGCGTTATAGCGTTAGCTGCATGTATACCATGTCTGAATTGCTTGAACCTTAAAAGGATGTTTTCTCTATACCAAAGCTTAATTGACTCGTGTACGAGAGCTTCTTATACACATGCTGACAGTTTTTTGAATAAAGCGGATGCAATTGAATAAAGATGCTACATCAAGAATCTTTCACTTGGCGTTTTATAGTGTTATATTTTATTTACGTTTTTTCTGGTGCTAAATGCAGCTCTCTATGTCTAGTTTACTGAGTCAAAAGATCATGCCATAATATCGAGATCCCATTGATTGGCAATCTGTGTTATAATGAGTTCTTTTGATGATTCTATCTCGAGTCCAGTTTGCGCTATGATTCTGGAACTTTTTTCATCAACAACTAACGGATGTCCCAGTATTTTAACAATATCTCTTTCAATATTCGTTTGTTCAGACTTTATTTTTTTTCGAAAGATTCGTCTTGAGATGCTCTACAAAATGGTGTACTTTTCCTTTATGTAAATAATATCTATCATTTTCCAAGATATGCTTCAAACGAACAGCTCAAGATGAACAATTTTCTAAAACAATATTTTAGTTGAAACATGCCTTAGAAAATGATAGACGTTATTTAAACAAATAAAAATATATTATTTTGTAGAGTACGAAAAGACGAACAACCAAAATGTTGGTCTAGAAAATTGTTCATCTTGGGCTGTTCGTTTGAAGCATATCTTGGAAAATGATAGATGTTATTTACAGAAAGGAAAAATACACTATTTTGTAGAACATCTCGAGACCAATCTTTTGAAAAAAAAATAAAGTTTGAACAAACGTATATTGAAAGAGATATCATTAAAATACTGAGACTCCCATTATTTCTGGGACACCTGTTAGAACCATCAGAAGTCACGATTGAAATTTTCAAGTAGATCGAGCAAAGTTAACTCGAGTTTTTAACACCAGACTAGGGGTGGGAAGTTACCGTTACGTTACCAAGTAACTAGTAACTCGCAAGTTACTAGTTACCGAGTAACTAGTAACGTCGGAGTTACCAGTTACCAGGTAACTAGTAACTTCGGAGTTACTAGTTACTTTTGGTAGGTAACTTGTCTAAAAAGTGGAGATATCGCTTCCTAATGAGTGAATACCATCATTACAGTACTTATTCAGCTCACGAGTTACCGAGTAACTAGTAACGCACATAGGAGTTACTAGTTACCAAGTAACTCGTAATTTTATTGAGTGATGAATAGATGATATTCAGTCATTAGGAAGCGATATCTCGACTTTTTAGACAAGTTACCTACAAAAAGTAACTAGTAACTTCGAAGTTACTAGTTATCTGGTAACTGGTAACTCCGGCGTTACTAGTTACTCGGTAACTAGTAACTCAAAAGTTACTAGTTACCCGGTAACGTAACTCCCGGGTAACGGTAACTTCCCACCCCTACACCAGACTCAACACTAGGACAAAACGCTTGTCAAACATTTTCATTGCGAAGGTCATATCTTCATTAATTTAAATTAATTTTTTTACAAAATTTTCATCATAGATTGTTTTGATGTTGGAGTTCCGAATGAGAAGTTGCACGAAATTCAACGTTGAAAAATTGTTGAGATATGATCTTCACAAGATGATGACACTGTTGAGCTAATAACTCCAGTAGACATTAATCAATCGAGATCAGGTTGGTACCTGTGATCAGAGTTCACTGAGTTCTATTTACACTAAAAATATGAGCACAAATGGTTGAGATTTAAATAGTTTTTATCTGCTAGCGGTATTCCTGATCACTAGTGTATTTCATAACACAGAAAGACAGCCGTTAGCGCTATCCGTGAAGGATTAAAATGTGAAACACAATGAATCTGCTTATATTGTAAATGAAGGGATTCAGTAAAATATCTATCAGTTTTTGAAATATTATATACTGTTACAGTGGGCGCTGAAAGGGAACGAAAACATGTATCTTAAGTTTCATCGTTTTTTAAAATAATTTCACAATAAACTTCAGTGCCGTGGTTATTTCTCTCATGATCTGTGGCGGTTTCGATAGTAATGTCGGTTATGATCCGCGGGGGAGTAGACCTACATTTCTACTCTTATACTTCAATACCCTTTTTAGATCGTATTTCAAAAAAGGTTCAAAAAATCACACCGTTCTTCGATTCAAACTTAGCCTTACCTTGTGGCAGGTTCGTTGTCAGGTTTTTCTTCTGAAAATCTCACACGTTAGGAAAGATTGCATTAGTACATCATAGATTTGTTTGAAAATTTGATTCTGATTGGTGAATTTTCATTTGGATTCTCTATTATGACTGATCAGTTTCACTACATCCACTATCCTAGTTGGCCGACTTCTTGATTTCCTCCTGTGATTAATCCGTAACTTTTCCTCGCCAATTCCGATTAACAGTGAGGACAAACCGACCAATCAAGTTTTATTAACTCACTAGGCGTTATCGTTTAAATGTACCCTCAAGCCATAAACAAATGAGCATTTCGAGAAGTTGTCCCGTCAGTTTGGTAAAGTTTGCACCGTTATCCTACTATAGATACCATTGTAAAAAAGTTTACCCCTTTTCTAGACGTTCTTTCTGTATGATTCCAACTTTTTATCTACGTCAGACACATATTTGAATGATATCTTTAAAAGTAATCCAGTAAGTTACATATGTATAATATTTTTACTCTAAAGTCAATAAATATTTTTTTTCTTTCTAGACAAAACAAATTCAATCCAGCATTATTTTATTAATCAAGCAAAATCCAAAAACATCATTCAAGCAAATTCTAGATTTTATTTTATTTTTTTATTCTTAGCTAGCCTCCTTTTTCCCTTCACTCCACTTATTTCATATTTATCGCTTCCTATTTTTTCTCAACTCCATTTTCTTTCATTTTTCTGTAGTTTTTCTTAGTATTTAATAAAATTTTAAAAAAACAATCAATATTTTTTTATTATCTAACATGCACACAGCGCAAGAGAGATATAGAACAAGCATAAACAAGAAATAAAAACAAGAAGAAACAAGAAATAAAAACAAGAATAAACAAGAAATAAAAACAACAATAAAAACAACAATAAAAAAAAATAAAAAGAAGGATAAAAGAAATA
>CAJNOL010002521.1:0-14764 GCA_905250125.1 Rotaria sordida | reverse complement strand
AAAATGGATCATTATTAAATTTCAAAAAAGAATATCGTCGAATATGGGAAAAATTCTATGTTTATCCAGACTCACGCTTCAAAAATACACGACTTATCCTTGATACAATATTAAATCGTACATTACACAGTCTTTTGCTTCACAAAAAGCCTAAAAGAGATATGTTGACCAGAATGCAACCAACGGTAGATATTTTGCACTTTCTGACCGTCTAATCTAAGTTAATAAAAAATCTAATAAATAAAGTAGACAAGTATTGCTGATATATATATTTACTGATATTAATAAAAACTAACTATCCGGTTGGCGCATAAGTTCTGCACGTTTTTGTTTTTTGGTTCAACAGTAAATTTATTTTTCAACAAAGATATACAAACATCAATCAGCAATATAATCGCCATTGTTTTCAACAACATTCGCCCATCTTTCTGACAATAGTTCAATTCCACGTCTGTAGAAACTAGCCGGTTTTGATTCGAAAAAGGCAGTCAGGTCGGATTTTAGCTCATCAAAGTCTTCATAGTGTTTATTGCACAAATAGTTACGAAGAGATAGGAACAGATGATAATCGGTTGGTGAGAGGTCTGGTGACCACGGCGGGTGTGGAAGAACTTCCCATCCTAACTGTTCGATTTTTTGCTGAGTCAACTTTGCCACATGAGGTCGACTGTTGTCATGAAGAAGGATGACGTCTTTTTAATTCGCCAAAGTCGGTCGCTTTTGAAGTGGAACTTCATTCAATCGCTGCAATTGTTGAGAGTAGACATCGGCGGTAATCGTTTCATTGATATCTAACAACTCGAAATAGATGACACCGCTCATATCTCACCAAATGCACAGCATTATCTTCTTTGGATGCAAGTCGGGTTTCACATCCGGCAATGGTTTTTGATCAGGATCAAGCCACTGCCTTCTACGATAGACATTGGTATAACACACCCATTTTTCATCTCCAGTAACAATTCGTTCTAAAAATGGGGTGTGCTTCTGTCGGGAAAGTAGTGAAGCACAAATCGATGCTCGCTGAGCGAAGTTGTCTATGGACAATTGGTGTGGAGACGAACTTCCGTATTTATGAACCTTGCCGAGTGGAAAACCAACGGCGACAAGTGGAACTGTCGATGGCTTCCTCCCCATATGTATCACAAATATTTCTTGCTGCTTCGGCTGCTGTTGAGCGTCGATCGAACTCGTAGAGCATACAGTGCCGAACATGAATTTTTTGTTCATCCATTTACTTCGAAACAAGATAACAACAGAATAGAAGAGGATATGTGTATTTATATAACGATCAGAGTCTCACAAAATACAAAATACGCAATCGGAATATTATTACGTAGTAAGCAGGAAAGATCAAGGTCAATATCGATGTTTGTTTGACCTTGAGAGAACAGAAATAAATGTATAGTAGTGAGATGAAAGAAAACAGAAGAACGAAAGAAATACATATATAACGAAAAGAGAATATCTTTGTTGAAAAATAAATTTGTTGTTGGACCAAAAAACAAAAACGTGCAGAACTTATGTGCCAAGCTAATACAATGCCATTTTTTATTTCTTCATTAGTATAAAGCTTATGAATTGACGAGCAGAGAAGGGCAGTTGGTTCAATAGGTGGTTCTGAACCAAGTAAATTGATTCCATTATAAAACTAAAAATATACAAAATTGAAGATGTGAACATTTATATCACCAGTATACCATTGGTGGAATATCAGCAGAAGGAGTTGTTACTACATTCTTTCATAAAATAATAAACAAATAATAAAACAAAAGCTATTCTTTGAAAAAAAGCTCACTAGTTTTTGATGACTTAATATTGTTAATTGTGCTTCATATATTTTATCTAATACTTTCATCATTGAATTTCGTTGAGTTCGTAATTATTTTACATTATTTTCTAATAATTCGAGTCGAAGATTTATTTTTTCAATAGCACCACGAATATCAATATCTGTTGATACATCTTCTTTAGCTGGACATTTTCATTTCTTTTGTGAACAATTAGCTACAAAAGAATCTATAATGTAAAATATATTGATATTCGATAATTTGTCAAGTTTCAGATTACTTTTAAGAATAGCTGCAGGTGTTGGTGTTGAGGGCTGTATAAATTTTTGTGCAGATGGTTGACGACGATATGGTTGTGGTATATAATAATGAACAGCAAAAGGTAAAGTAATACATGAGAGGGAAACACGTAGTTGTGTTGCTTTCCATTTGCCAGTAGATTCTATATCAACAGGATGTCGTTTTATAGTGTGAGGATATTTGATACTAAGTAAAAGCCGATTCATTTGTATATGTACTGGTTTAGGAAAAATTGTTGTCCGTTGATTTAGTAAGAATACTAGATGAATTTCCAAAGTTAGATGAAAATAATCTAGGATCGATTGAACAGGAATTGAAATAAGTGGTGGTAGTGGTGATTGTCCATAGACTTAGCAAATTTTAAAATTTTTTGGTTTTGAACTTTCTATTTGTGCAACACAATGACTTTGGTATTGTTGAGTACGTGGTGGTGGACAGGTTTCTGTATAATCTTTATGAGGATACAATACGTGTTTGTGTTTTGTACGAGAAACTTCAGTGAATAAGCAATATGTGTATGCGAAATAGCCATTGTGTGCTGTAATTTTATTACATTTTGCATGTGCAGGGAGATCACCACCAATAATAAAACATCAACTTCGAATCGTGTCAAACCTTAACAAAAAAAGTTCCAAGAAAACTAGATGAGGACAACAAAAACAGAAAAGAATATTTGCTAAACACTTTAGACTCATAAAACTCTTGTCGTACTTATTCTCTATTTTTTTTAAATTAAAACCTCAATTACCTTCACCGCCGATGTCAATTAATAAATCACCACTTTGTAAAACCATAAGATTATGAACAATACATGATAATAAACGATCAGGATCTGGTGTAATCGTCGAATGTCATAAACCAAACAACATCATATTTTTATCATATTTACTCACAGGATGACGTATCTCTGCCAGAGCAGCCACTACCTACAAAAAAGCATAATTAAAAAAACAGAAATGAAATAAAGCAGAAATTATAATTGCACAGCAGCCGTCAACTTAAGGAAAGAACAGTGTTACTCACAGGTCAAATAGAGGAATTAGTTGATATAGTTAATGGTTTACTATCTGTTGATAACATTAAACTTAAGCAATTTTTCGAGGATTTAGTTCGATAAAAATTCCCTGTAAGAATACAAATCAAAAAGTAGTTTGCTAATACTATATTAGAGAAGATTATAATTACCAAATAAAATGTCATATGGTAGACCATTTTCAGGATTTTCTTGATACCATTTTATAAGATGATAATTTTTAATAGTAATTGAACGAATTTCATTAGCAACATCAAATAATATTAATTCTGAATTAATTTTACGCATTTGATTTTGACATTCATTATTGGAACATCTTTGTTTGATATGTTGTAATTTTTTAGAACATGATGAACAATAGATTATTGTTTTATATAAAAATTTTACATTTAAATCATTCCAAAGTTTATCACAATTATTTGGAATTTCTCTGAAAAAAAAGGAAAAAACAATTTAATAACAAAATAATACAGACACAGTTGATGTATTCGAGTTGAACAATATGTACTATTTAGCATCTTACTTTGCGGATATTCCTCGAATTAGATTAAGTAAAGCATTGTTATTTGTTTTATTCATATATGCATCTCGAATAAACAGAGCTATTTTTATTTTCAGTTGAGTTTCAGGTGAATATCTGGATAATGGATAAACTTCTTCATGTGCATCTAGATCATCCATCTGCATCATCTAAATTTCATTGTCGAAATCTATCACAAAAAATCTTATATTTATTTGAAACAACATTATAATAATATATAAAGGTCAACCATTGATCACCTATATGAAATTTATTTCTTTCTTATTTAAACTTTTATAGTTTAAAAAAAGGAAAAAAAAATTTTTTTATGTTTATTTAGTACATCATGTTATGTGAAATACATGAAAATGATAATAAATAATAGAATTTTTTGTTTTTCCTTTTAATTTCATTTTTCTTTTTTTATTTATGTCGAATTTTCGATCTTTTTTTACGACCATCATCAGGACGTTGGCCATGTGATACATTGTATCATTTGACCAGACTTGATATTGATAATCATCATATTAATTTAATCATAGTTGTTGTTGAACATCATATAATAACCACCATAAACATAATGTTGACCAACATACCACGCACCATCTTGAGCTGATTTATTCACCAGAAAATCCTATACCATCATGCCGATGTTAAACCATGCCATATACCACCATGTCAATGTTGACCATCATAGGGTAAATTGCAAGAAATTTAATTCCAACGTATACTTGATTGTATGATTCTCTAAATAGAGAAAGGAAAAAACACCATGTTCAATTGTTGCTTGTCAATGAATATATAGATATATAATAATAATATAAAACATGGATTTTTTTATAACAAATTCGATATAAATTAAAAAAGAAAAATGAAATTAAAAGAAGAAAGAAAAAAAATTATTATTTATTACTATTTTCATGTATTTCACATAACATGATGTATTAAATGAACATAAAAAATTTTTTTTTCCTTTTTTTAAACTATGAAAGTTTGAATAAGCAAGAAATAAATTTCATATAGGTGATCAATGGTTGATCCTTATATATTATTATAATGTTGCTTCAGATAAATATAAGATTTGTTATAAAAAAAAAATCCATGTTTTATATTATTATTATATATCTATCTATCACAAAAAAGACGAATAATTTTCAATCTATCTTGTAATACCTAACTTTAGCCTTTGATTATGTCCATCAACATCTCAAGATAACAGCAAATATTACCTTCATCAATAACAACATCATTATCTTCAATAAATGTTTCACCTTCTTGCACATTTATTAATTTAAAATTTTTTTGTTGATTATCAGGTTTCAATGAATCAAATTGTTGTTGATGCACCGACGAAAATGAACTATAAAGACCACGACGATACTTTTCTTTGTTTTTGTTTATTGTTTTGATGTTCTAAAGGAAGAAGAATAGAGATATCTCGATGAACAACTTCTTTAAATACTCACGACGAACTAATTGTTGTTCATATCGATATTTACATTGGCTACCACATAGGTTTCTCTCCATTTGATAAATTGATGTAAAAAAAAATAAGCACAAAAAATCTACGCTTAGTCACAATCAAAAATGCTTATCGATACATAAATCAACACTTACTTATTTTAACACAGTATGAACAATTACTATAACAGACAATTCTTTGTAATAATGAAAATAAAAAAATGACCGTGCATGATATCATATGATACCATCCTTTGTAAGAAACCATTGATGATCTCCATTCTTCTTTCTCCTCCTAAAATATGTCACGACCTCTGCCGTATGCGTGATGAATCACAAAGAAACACGCTCGCAACACTTAGCGCGTGTGATGATACATCCCACCACATGCATCAAGCATGATAAGTGTGGCCTAATGCGTATATAGACTGTACGTATTGACTAGGGAATACAAAGAAAGATGTCGTTACATCAAGTCTATGGTTTTAGTTCGGTTTCACGATTATATTTGATCAGAAGAATTTAACATCATGAATAGTCTCTATCAATGGTATATATTTCATATGCTGCACATATGAGCATTTCAAAATAAGTTTCATCTTAAGTGCATCATTGGATCTTTCATTGGACATTGATTTGATGACTCATGAAAATGTGATCATAGACTATTAAATTATAAGCAAGGTCAATCTTTTTATCTCGACTCTGTTTTAAAATAATTTTTATTTAATGAAAGAATTACAAATATTCGATTGAAAATTAAATTATGATATTCGAATTGAATAAAATTATCATACATCTCTAGAACAACGTACAATTTTTTGTTTTTCTTCTTTGATTAACGTTCTTTCTTTTCTTTTCTTTCCAGTTCAAAATGATCTGATTATAAAAAATTGCATGTACCACTGAAACGAATACTGTAGTAAGATTATTTTATTCGTTTTTCTTCTGTCACTTGTCTTTTTCTTATATAAAATCTTTTTAAAATTATCTTTCTTCTATTAATAAAACCACTTAGATGAGTTGACTATGTGCTAATGTTGTATGTCTTGAGAACAGATTTTTAGGGATGTATGAAGTCGTACTGTGATTTGCTGATTGGTGGTCGTGTTTTATGACGAATAGCGCATTTTTTTCTGTGGATTTCGCATTTGTGGCCTTATTAGGTAGTAGGTTTGTTATTGATCATATGTAGTTTTGCTTTTTTGTATGGATGGCAGTATATGTTTGTTCTTTCATATTGTGGTATATTGTTCTTTTCTGGTATTTTGATTACATTTTCGTATGATTGGTGTAATTTATAATTTCATTGTCTCTGCTGCATAGTGAATGGGGTTTTTGACATACATTTTGTTCAGATGGCATCATAAGGATTTTTTCGTAGGTGTTTATAGGATTATACGTGTGTAGGTAGCGTCTTCTTCTTTTCTCTTATTGTTAGTCATGCTGCCTAAATGGTCGTTTTGCTATCGTTTATTTTGGTATTGTCACTGTGGCTCTGCTTTCCTTTCTTTCAGGTTGTTCTCTGGATTTTGTTTCGTTTGTTTATCGTTTGTGGGATTATTAAAAGGTTTTTTCCAAGGTTTGTGAGTATTCTATACTTATGGTTAGATTGTTGTGGAGAGAGAGAGATTGGGATTAGAGATAGAGACAGTTATGCAAATATAGTAGAAGTGGGATTAAAGTCTCACAAAGGTTATGTATCGTTGGTATGCATCCAGATACAGGTTTTTTGCATTTTTTGGATCTCTTTCTTGCATGTATTCTTCAGGAAGATCTCAGTATTGTTTTTTTGTGAGTTATTTTCCGTTTTTGATATGATATATATATGTATGCGTGAAGATAAGGTTTTTGTTGACTATAGATAGTGCATTGTTAGAGCGTTGTACTCCTTAGATGTTGTAGCGTGGGACGCTGTCAATTCCGTTGTTTGTAGTCTTTTATGATAGAAGTAACATTTTTTGTCCTTTATATTCTTGTGGCTCGTTCTGCGCTTTGATATGATATTTATGTTTGAGGTATGTTTCACTTTTTCAAATACCACATGCCTTAACTATTTGGATTGATACGTTGTTTTTTTGCTCACTTATTTGTGATGAAGAATTTGTTTTTCTTGTCGTTTTTATCTTTTTGTGTGCAGTACCTGACTACTGAAGTATCATCATTGTGTTTTCACTGTTGAAATCTAATAATGATTATAATGGTGCATTGATGTAAGGTTCGCAGCTCTATTTCCCAACTCGTTTTACTTTTTTGATTTTCATCTATATACTACTGTTCTTGCCAAAATGACTAAGTAATAACTTGCACTCATCGATATGTGCTGAATTATATAAAGATGAAAACTTTTTCTTCTGATAGTGAGTATGTGGAGGTACGACATGAGCAGATTACTTTAATACTATTTGCTTCACCTATCTTATCTGATAGAAATGTTTTCGCATCTTATGATACTGAACCTAATAGGGAATATTCAAATCTTGTTCAGGAAACATTGATAATCGCGCTTATGAGGATGGTATGTAATTTTTTTGTAGTGAGCAGCTCTTCCAACTAAATCACACAGTTTTTAGAACGATTTTGATTGCATCACATAAAGATGTCTATCTCTATAGTTCAATATTGTTTAAAAAAGTCTCTACAAATTTTATACTTTATAAATTTTATCCAAATTTTTATTATCATGAGATTGTTTTCTTTTTTTAGATCTTTCCTCATCATTAACTCAGCAACACAAGCTAATTGATAATCTTTGATACATTTATTATACGTCCTTTATCATATTGGTTTCTTTAATCATCGCACTATTATGCATTGTTATATAACAATCTCATAGGTTCACAAATCCGTCTTACCTAAATAGTTTTTTATGTTATAGATCGATTGTAACTTATTGGTATGTTATATTTAGAAGAATATCTTTTCACTATTATTTTTTCTTGTAGATCACTCTTCATCATTAGAGTCTTGTTTAATATTTAAATTATACTGTTTTAAGTATTCAATCTATTGGAATATTATATTTTGGAAAAAACTCGTTTCAATATTATTTTCACTTTTAGGCGTATCTGTACCGATGTCATTTCATTTTGTATTAAAATTATATTGTATTAATTGTTTAATCTATTGGTATGTTGTATGTAGAAAAAATATCTTTTCAATGTTATTTCTTTTAGATCTTTCTTCATCATTATCGTTGCATTCCTATTTAAATTATATTGTTTTAATTGTTTAATCTATTGGTATGTTGTATTTAGATATATATCTGTTCTATATTATTTTTCTTGCTAGGTCTTACTTCGTCACTGTCATTTGATTTCGTGTTAAAATTATCTTGCATTAATTATTTAATCTGTTGGTATTTTGCATTTGGAACAAAGATTCTTTCAATATTATTTTCTTTTTTAGATCTGTCTATATTATTTTCATTTCATTTCGTATTAAAATTATATTATTTTAATTGTTTAATCTATTGGTATGTTGTATTTAGAAATATATCTCTTGTATATTATTTTCTTTTATAGATGATCTAATATTTCTCTCATCTTCTGTTTAGTATTATACCATATACGTTCATTTTTTTTCATAAGTTCTACTTTGTCTCTGTTATTTTAATTTACATCGATTGGGTTTTTATATTGTCTAACTTTTTACAATAAATATTTTATTTAATATCGCAAACTATCAGTTCTGACTCTACCAATAATGAATCAAGTGCACTCAACATGAAAGTTCTTCCGTTATCAACTCAAACAAGATTTTTCTTTATAAAGCAAAATTATGGTCACACTGCTTATAAAACATATCAGTATTTTGAGAAAACTACGGTTAAACTAGTACGTCTCTGGTGTGACTTAAGTTATCTAAATGAATGTAGATGGAATAATCTTATGCCGAGATTTCTTCATTTTAAAGCTTCAAATCCTATGTTATTTTACACAGAAGCATAAATCAAATGCCAGCATATTCTCTTGAAAGAAGAAATTAACTTGAAAAAACACAGTATAAAAAATTTATCTATGTCAGTAAGGAAAATATATGATGCACTAGCAAATATTTTTCCACCTGATATTATGACAAAAATTAATGAAATTATTGATGAAATCCATTTTGAAGAAAAAAGTATTAAATATTGGGGGCATTGGAAAAAATTACAGACATTAATTAATAATAGAGATAAACAACAACAGAAAAAAAATAATAAACATAAATTTTTCATATACTAATTCAACCGAGCCGATGATAAATACAACTGATAAAAACACAACTGAACCAAAAATAGTATGGAATTTCTCGAATCGCAATTTAACTGAAGAAGAGCTTCGTGTATTAGAAAAAAGAATGTCTTACAACCATTCTTGCACAATTAATCGTCCTAAAGTAACCTCCAATGTTGAATATTTATTCCGTTAGACTTCTAAAATTCCAAAAGAATCAATTGATTTTAAAAAATGGGACGAAGATCCTGATGATATTGCAAATAAAGAAATTCGAGTTTTAGAACCAAAACAACTATCTCTCGCAGCAGAGTAAAAAAAGAATGCAACAGAAAAATTCTTCCAACATGCACAAATGTGAATTAAGATGAGAAAAGATAAAAATTTAAATGGAAATAATGATGACAAAATATTATTAAATTTATCCAAATATCCATCTGTTTTAATTACTAAACCTAATAAAGGTCGTGGTGTCGTAATACTTGATCGTAATGATTATACTGAAAAATTAGAAAACATTTTAAGTGATAATAAAAAATTTAAATTATTGAATGAAGATCCTACCATTTCTTGCGAAAACGCATTAACCACTGTTTTACGACAAATGAAAAACGAAGAATATTGGACACAACAAGAATATAAATATATTAAACCAGTAGGTTCTGTTCCAGCAAGATTATACGGCTTACCAAAAGTTCATAAAGATAACGTACCTCTCCGACCTATAGTATCATGCATTAAGTCATACAACTACAAATTAGGTAAATTTTTGGCTAATATCATCAAACCAATACGTGTTAGCCCTTATTCATTAAAGCATACCAATGATTTTTTTAAATTCATACAACAAAATTCACATTTATCTAGAAATAATAAAATGATTAGTTTTGATATACAAAGTCTTTTTACAAATATTCCAGTTCGTGAAACTATCGAAATTATCTGCAATAAATTGTATTGTACGGATCCAAAATTAAGACCTTTTATTCCTGAAGATTATTTTCGTAAATTATTAGAATTTGCTGCTACAGGTACTCATTTCCTCTTTAACAACAAATACTATGAACAATGTGATGGCGTTTCGATGAGTACACCTCTAGCCGCAATTTTTGCAGAAATATTTACGGCACATTTTGAAGAAAAATATCTACCAATCTTACTCAACAACAATGACTCAAAGTTACTCGTCTGGAGTCGATATGTAGACGATACATTCACAATTTATACTAACGATACAGACGAAGATGAAATTCTACAATTATTAAATACATTTCATCCGTGTATCAAATTTATGCTCGAACCTGAAACCAATAGTACCATACCATTTCTCGAAGTATTAGTAATACGACACAACAACGGTTTTGATACAACGATATATAGAAAGAAAACAACGACCAAACTCATGCTAAAATGGGACAGTAGTGAATCGAGCACTTAGAATACGTTCAAAACCTGACTTATTAAGTGATGAATTTGAGTATATTTGTACGACAGCAAACTTCAATGGTTATCCTGCTAAGTTTGTTCAACAAATAATAGAGAAGCAATCAGAGAAACTAAAACAACCGAAAGAGCCGTAAAACCAAATTCAACAAATACCATACGAAAATAAAAAATACAAGTACATTGAAATACCATACATCGGACAACCAAGTTATGTGTTTGCAAAGAGATTGAAATCTATCATCATAAAAAATGATCCTACATCAGATTTCAGAGTTATTTATCAAACAATAAACACAACAAAACACTTCTTTCCTACAAAAGATCCACTTACTAACCACCAAAAATCCGGCGTCGTATACTAAATAACCTGCAATAATTGCATCCAATATTATATAGAAAAAACGATAAGACAAGTCTATCGACGTCTTGATGAACATAAAAAAGATGTCGTAAAAGCTACCATGTGTCTCCAAAAGATCGTTTCTCTGACTCTATCACACCACAAAAACAATCAACGGAACAAACACATAATTCAGTGCTGTATTCAAAAGGAAACATCAAGTCAACAACAACGTCGTAGCAGTGGATTACTCAAAAAACAAACACAATCTAAATCACAAATCCAACAATACGAACAAGACATATACTTTTATAAACCTAATTCTGCTTTGGGTAAACACGTAAAAAACACAGGTCATTCAATATACTTTCAAAATGTCTATATAATTAATCAAGATCAAAACTCATACCGGCTCCTGATCAAAGAATCCATCGAAATCCGCGCAAGACAACCAACACTTAATGGCACTGATAAATCCGTTCCCCTATACGTGTTTCCTGAAGGATACAAAATATCAACCCATCCAGTCAAAAAAATACTGAAAATAAACAAAAACACTCTCTACCGCATTTCCAACAATTAAAGTAAATCAAAACAAGTACGTCCGTTTTTTTATTCTCCATACCGATTATTCTATCACTTCAGACAAATAGACATACTGTCAAACATTAGTCACTCCTCACAAAAAAAAAATAATCATTTATTCATTTCGTCCACTCATTTATCTGCACCCACTCAAACAACCTCTCTTTGAGTTACTATATCCTTATTGTTCTAAATCTTGTACGTCGAACAGCACAAACGAACACCAAAGCTTAGAGTAATATTAATAATGGCTTAATAAAACTTGAAAGCTCTATCACATATTAAATAAAATCAATTACTATATAATTTTTTTTAAGCATTATTACCGCTATGACTATGACCATTCTAAAGGGACAGTGGAGCTCAACAGTAGTTTGTACGAGCGTAAGGTGGAAACAAAAAAAAGAAAAAATGAACCAGTAGGCACAATAAAATAAACCTGCAACCGACTATGAAAAAAAGAAGGAACAAACGAACAAAAAACAAAAAGCAGGCCCAGTAATATAATGAAAAAAAAGAAATAAAAGCAGTAGATACCATGTTTTGGAGACATGAGCATGTGCGTATTCATTCTTTTTCATTCTTTCCTCTTCTTTCTTTTTGTTTCTTCTATACCCAGACTTTCATCCTCGCTCCACATTTATACGATGTTCTCCCTTCCTTTTTTCCTTCTCCTCATCTATCTATGATTCATTACTCGTCTCTTCTCCCTCTCTTGCTCTTCTCTTCATTTTTTTGTCAGCATGACCTTTTAACAACTTCTACTACATTTCACTAGCTCAAACTTACCGTAAATAATGCGAAACTCAAAAATTCTTCTTCATTATCATCTACTACAGAATCCAAAGCTCCCTGAAAAGTCATCCGTCTTCATGCTTGTCCTAGAACATCTATAGAAATTAACTTCATTTTTTCGATTTTATTTCGTTTTTACTTGAATTATATGTACAAGTCCTATTTCATTATTATTATTATTTTCATTTTATGATTATATTTTATTTATTGAAAAAAAAATCAATTCAGAGAAATCTTTTAGTTTGCATTCTCAAATTGTTGACAAATGTAAAGAACAAAATATTATAATTAACAAAAAAAATATAGCATAATATAATAATCATTGAAATATGTAAAAACCGAATTCTTTTATTTAACATACAGTAATTTGATTCTTTTCTTTTTAGTGCTAAAATAACTGAATCATATGCTAATTTAACAATGAATATTCAAACGAATTATCACATCTTTATGTATGATTTTTCTTTTTTCGTTGATTACTTAAGTGGTAAGAAGCGTTATTTATTATGAGGCTAGATCGAATCTTGATGAAATTTAAACTAAAACTGAAATTCAATTGAAAAACAATATCGAACGAAGATAATGGTTTGTGGATTTTTAAAAATAACATATCATTATTTTCTTTTTTTCGTCTAGTATCTGCTGTTGAATTATTTATTGTTAATGATAAAATTAAACTTATGGAATTAAATAAGAAAAACTTAATCGAGAAATAATTTCTTTTGGTTATTTAAAAGAATCTATTGAAATAATTGGATATGTATATCATATTTCAAATTATGTAAATTATATAGAAAAAGTTCAATTAAATTATGTAGATATTATTTAAACTTGATAATTTTAAGGAACATTTAGCTAATATACAAACATCGATTATTGAGCTCAAAGCCTGACATAATCATACAAATAAAAGACAAAAAAAGAAGAAAATCATATTCTTATAGAAATTACAATATTTAGATTATCCATCGAAATCAATAACGGAAAGATAATCCATTTTTTTCTTTTTCTTTTTCTTTATTCAACATTTAGAATTATGTCATGTTTATTATGATTTGATTAAAATAAAAACTCAAAGAAGATCCAATGGTCCCAATAAAATGCGTTTACATCATGAAGCATTTTCATCGTTTAATAAAGATCATAAGGTATATATGATTGCAGCGTAACAACTCGATATGAAAATGTTTGTTTTATTTTGATTAAAAAAAATGAAAATAGTTTTTATCAATTTTAAGTATTATTCCTCGTTCATATGTTTTATCATCATTAGAAGCTGATTTACAAGAAATTCAACAAAAAAGCAAATAATAAAGAAATAGAAGATGATATACATGAAACATGTTATTTATTTGAGAAATATGGTATTGTTTGTGTTAGTGTTACTGAATTGAAGCATTCTATGATTTCATTGAATGAATAATTTACAGAAGAAGAAGAAGACAAAGTTGATGAATTAACACGTAAACCTCATATTGATGCTGATGAATAATTTGTATCTAAGTAGCTAGAAGTTATTTCTTTGAATAATTTCATTCATTTTTTTCTCTTTCCATTTAGATGCAACTATGACGATCTTGTATGTATTTTAACAAATAAACAACACTAAAACGTGATCGATTTTTTGTCAATAATAAAAGGAACAAAAAATAATATACATACTGTCTCATAATAAGTACAGTTACTTTTCTGTGTAATCTCTATAATTCATACATTTCTCTTTTTTTTTTCCTTTTATTTCTTTTACTCCTTTTTATTCTTTTTTTATTTCTTTTATTTCTTTTTTATTTCTTTTATTTCTTTTTTATTCTTGTTTTTATTTCTTTTTTATTCTTGTTTCTATTTCTTCTTTATTCTTGTTTTTATTTCTTCTTTATTCTTGTTTTTATTTCTTTTTTATTCTTGTTTGTATTTCTTTTTTTTGCTTGTTCTTTGTCTCTCTTGCGCTGTGTGCATGTTAGATAATAAAAAAATATTGATTGTTTTTTTTAAATTTTATTGGATACTAAGAAAAACTACAGAAAACTGAAAGAAAAAGGAGTTGAGAAAAAATTGAAAGCGATAAATATGAAATAAGTGGAGTGAAGGGAAAAAGGAGGCTAGCTAAACATGGAAAAAGAAGCTTAAATCTAAACTTTGCTTGAATGATGTTCTTGGATTTTTCTTGATTAATAAAATGATACCAGGTTGAATTTGTGCTGTCTAGAAAGAAAAAAAATATTTATTGACTTTAGAGTAAAAATATTATGCATATTTAACTTACTGGATTATTTGGTG
>CAJNOL010002520.1:11382-29425 GCA_905250125.1 Rotaria sordida | reverse complement strand
TTGCCATAGGTTATCGAGGGCCCTGAATCCGAATCCATTGCCCATTTAGGTGGCCGAGGTCTCATTAGTTGAAAACCGACCAATCAGAAACGAACTTTCTTATTTTAAAGGCTTTTGACCTTTTTGATGGAACTTTGCTATAGGTTATCGAGGGCCCTGAATCCGAATCCATTGCCCGTTTCGGTGGCCGAGGTTTCATTGGTCAGGAACTGACCAATCAAAGACGAACTTTCTTATTTTAAGACTTTTGGTCGTTTTGAGTGAATTTTGCCATAGGTTATCGAGGGCCCTGAATCCGAATCCATTGTCCATTTCGGTGGCCGAAGTCTCATTAGTTGAAAACCGACCAATCAGAAACGAACTTTCTTATTTTAAGGCTTTTGACCTTTTTGATGGAACTTTGCTATAGGTTATCGAGGGCTCTGAATCTGAATCCGAAGCCCATTTTTTTGGCCGAGATTTCATTGGTCAGGAACCGGCCAATCAGAAACGAACTTTTTTTTATTTTGAGACTTTTGGCCGTTTTGATCGAACTCTGCTATAGGTTATCGAGAGCGCTGAATTTGAATCCAAAGGCCATTTTTTTGGCCGAGATTTCATTGGTCGAAAACTAACCAATCAGAAAAGAACTTTCTTATTTTAAGACTTTTCGCCGTTTTGATCGAACTTTGCTACAGGTTATCGAGGGCCCTGAATCCGAATCCGAAGCCCATTTTTTTGGCCGAGATTTCATTGGTCAGAAATCGGTCAATCAGAAATGAGCTTTTTCATTTTAAAACTTTTGGTCGTTTTGAGTGAACTTTGCTATAGGTTATCGATGGCCAGGATTCCGAATCCGAAGTCAGTTTTTTTGGCCGGGCTTTCATTGTGTGAAATCCGGCCAATCAGAAACCAGCTTTTTTATTTTAAGCCTTTTCGACGATTTGATGAAACTTTGCTATAGGTTATTGATGGCCCTGAATCCGAATCCGAAGCCATTTCTTTGGCCGAAGTTTCATTGGTTGGAAACCGGTCAATCAAAAAAGGAACTTTTTTATTTTACGGCTTTTGGCCGTTTTGATCGAACTTTGTTAGAGGTTATCGAGGGTGAGAAATCCGAATCTGGAATCAGGATTCCAAAATTCAGATCTCGAATCTATTCGTTCTATGAGAAGTGATGTTGAGAAACAGAAAGTACTTTGTAATACGTGACAGTAGTGTAATGAATCATGAAATACGAAGATAAGATGAAATTAGAGTGCTTGTAGAACAAAGATTGAGGAATGAGAGCGAGTTACGCAAAAAAAATTATTTAGATTGACAGGATACAACGGCTGTGTCCACTTATTCAGAATATTTCAGATTATCGGTAAATCTATACTAACGTGTCCTCTTCCTGAATACTGATAAGCTTCCAAAGAAAATTTCTAATGTGGATGAATTTTTTTGTAAAGGATCAAACTTTCCATCAGTTTTTTAAATAGGAACGATGGCTCGATTTTGAAAATGGTATCAACCTTTCGTGAGTGAAAGTAGCTGGAAGTAGCGGATAGCCGTGAATGGCGTTCCTTCGGAAGGACGGCGAACGAATAGCTGCCTCTAAACTAGGTTTATTCAAATCTGTTTTACGACATTTCTGCATAACATCAAGCAAGGTCCTTAAAAAAGTGCCACAGAGACTTAACATGTGACATTTTATGTAGAGAAGGACTCCTATAAACATGGAGAAACTCGAGAGACGACACGTATATATTTAATAGATATCTTGCTGGATATAGGAAATCTAGTACCCTTTAGTTACGAGTAGAGAAGCTTTTGAAGCAGTCGAAATGTGGATTAGTCATGCCTTGAATAAGAAAGTAGTCATTTGAGAATATGTGTTCAAAGATAGTAGTAGCTAAGTGTGAATAGTGCCACGTCGAAACTCCGACAGTGAAATATAGTAGCTTCTATTTCTATTTCACAATTTTTTTGGTATGAGATATGGTCTATTAAGCTAGTTGTTTGTGTGAAATCATATACTTAAGCTTCTTTCGATGGCGAGCTCCATGAAATCTTAGATTGACTAGCTAGGTAAAGGATTGAAACGCATAAGGAATAGTTCACAAGTATTTTCACTTTGGGATTTCTCATGCGATAAATATAGGCAGCTTTGAAACTAATCCAAATCTAGAATCCAGTAAAATTTAAATAACAGTGCATGATTATATAATTACTGGAAGAGAACGATGCATAACAGCAATTAGTTGCGCGTGACGACCCACTCGGATGCCGACGAGTGACTAGCTGCTGCCCTAAAAAATCCTTTGAATAGAATTCTTTTAAGCTTCTAATCCATTGGAAGGATCTCTAGCACTTAGATCTTACTAGGATTCATGGGAGGAAGAACTGGCAAGAGGGTTAACAAGTGTATTTGAATGAAGTGTGAGAACGAGTGTGTTGGAGATCTTCAATATCGGAATCGAACATTTCCTGAAAAGCGTCAATAATACAATTTGCATCGAATCATCAAAAGTGGACTTGAATGGAATTTAATAATCCTTTATCTTCATAGATACGTCATCTGCCCATTGACTTGTCAAATTTTTTTTCCGGCTATTTAAAATTCGTTATTTAATCTCACAAAGACTCAGAGTTGAAGCCTGATTCAACTTGCGTATGCCGGATATTAGTTTGAACAAATATAGCTTTTTAGTCTGATAGCTACGCTAAACATGCATTTTCGTAGTGGGTACCGGTCAGCGATATTGCCCGCCTATGTGTTTATGAGTATGCGCATTATTAATACAGTTTGCGTGAAGTGTAGTGCATCTTTACTGCAGTCACGCTGATATTTTTTGTCTGCTGATTTTCTCTGAAAATCGAATATACTATTTTTTCGTGGTTTGAGGATATTGCTGTGTCAGTGTGGGTCACGTAGATTTCTTTTGAGTGTTATTGATAGAGTAACAGATTAAATGAACGAATGTTATAGCTAGCAGTATTACAACGGTACCAATAGCATTATACACGCTGACACATGTGTACACTAATGTTGACACTAGCACAAAGCCCTGTGCAAATGCCCGATGCTACCTTTTGCAAAATGTCTGCAGTAATAAACAACTGCCGATGCAGTGAAATATTCAGTCGAGGGTTAAGCGAGTCACACAGACGAGCGTTACTTGTTCTTTATGATAAATATGAAGAATTTGATAATGCTATATTAACAATGATATCACATTCATCAGAAGCATGGCGTGAAAATCATTTTAAAGATATAATTAGTAAAGTAGCTAATATTGAATTATATTATAAATCAATTGAGTTTTATTTGGAATTTAAACCAATGTTAATAAATGAATTATTAATTATATTATCACCACGTCTTGATCATACACGTGCAGTTAATTATTTTATAAAAGTTTAATTGAATTGTTTAATAACAATTTATATATATGTTCGAATCTGCACTTCGGTATCTCTAATATTTATATTTTCTTTATGTAAATCTCAGTCGTTTATAATAAGTGTAAAAGAAAAGAAAATATTTTCTGTCCTTTGCAACGTTAGATTACTTTAATTTAGAATAATCATGGATTGTGACAGATATAAATATCTAATTTTTTTTTGTATATTTTAGTTAAACAACTTCCATTAGTTAAACCATATTTACGTTCAGTACAAAATATAAATAATAAAGCAATTAATGAAGCACTTAATAATTTATTAATTGAAGAAGAAGATTATCAAGGTTTAAAAAATTTCATTGATGCATATGATAATTTTGATAATATATCATTGGCACAACGTCTTGAAAAACATGAATTAATTGAATTTCGTCGTATTGCTGCATATCTTTATAAAGGAAATAATCGGTGGAAACAAGTTGTTGAATTATGTAAAAAAGATCGATTATATAAAGTAATTTAATTTTAATATAATTAAATGAAAATTATCTTGAGGAAATTGATCGTTATATATCTATTGAGATTTCCACGAAGATACATCTTCTAATTGGACTTCATATCCTAGCCATGAGTAGACCACTATAAGTCTAAGAAAATTCTAAAAACGTTCGTATTTATAGTGTTCCTAAAATGAGGTCTCCTGTCTCCAATTCTAAGAAAAATCTTTTTTTTTTTTCAAGAAGTGGAGATTCAAAAGTCAATATACAATCTTTATTTGATGAATAATTGTAAAAGGTCAAATCTTCGTACAGCAAAGCCACGAATCTGAATTCCTTTTAGACTTTCCTTAATCTCATAGAAAACTACTAGTAGCCAAACGATATTTATTTGATGATGTTATTGAATGATTCATTTTTATTGGTAGAAATATGAACAAAAGTATAATAGAATATGAAGTAAGTTTATCTCGATAAAATAATAGTCGAACTAGACGAGAAGAAAAATATCGACATAGTGGAGGAGAACGGTAAAGAAGAACAATGGCTATCTACGTATATATATATACATACGTACATATGTACAAATAGTCATTATTGTTCTTCAGTTTTCGAAAACATGTCGTTTTCTTTAGCACCTAAAATATTGTCAATGCGTTGGGATCAATTGGATGTATTGATAAGAAGCACTTCATAATGTGCTTAATGAAAGATAAGTTTTTATTTTAGATTCCTCAAACCGAAAATGAATTACAGCAATCATTGGAAGAACTTAGTAAAATAAATAATAAAATTGATGGTCTTAAACAAACATTAAACAAATATAAAGAAGAAGAAGAAGATAAATGATGAATATCATTTTAAAACATTTAGTAAAATTTAATTTTTTGTTTTAGCTGATGTATCTGTACAATTCGCCGATTTAAATAAAGAAAAAGAAAAAACAGAAAAATCTCGTTTAAACGGATTAACTACAAAAGTAAGAAGTACTTCATAATGTGCTTAAGAAAACAAATTTTTATTTTAGATTGTTCGAGCAGAAGTAACATTTGATGAATTAAATCATGGTTTCACGAAAATAAATCAATATTATGAAGCTAAAATTGCCGAATTAAATGAGGCAATTAAAAAACATGAACAAAACTTAACTCAAAATAAATCTGAACAAAGTAATGTGACTTTGATCATTAGAAAAAAAAATTTAGTAAAACATGTTTTGTTTTAGATCAGGTAATGGAAAGTTTAGTCGATGTTAATGAAAAGGAAAAAGAAAAGAAAAAAATACATTTATATTAATTAGCTGCATTAGTAAAAAGTACTTTATAATCTCCACAAAAACCATAAATTTTTATTTTAGATTCTTCAAAAGGAAGAAGATTTAAAGAAATTACATGATAATATTGCCAAAATTGATAAACATGATGGAAAAAATATTTGTAAAATCAAAAACAAAATTATTGATCTTGAAAAACAATTACGTGAGCATAAAAATGAAGAAAGTAAATGATGAAATTTATTTTAAAATAATCAATAAAACATATTGTTTTTTTAGATCATCTATTAGAAAATTTAACAGATGTAAAAGAAAAAATTTCGTTTTTATCAATTACTCGTCTTGGTAAGAAATGCTTCATGATATGCTCAATAAAATATAAATATTTATTTTAGATTCAACAAAGTGAAAGAAAATTGCAAAAATTATCGAATGATATTATCGAAATGAACCAAAATAAATCGGTAATACCTGAACAAATGAATATCAATATTAATGATGTTCGAACAAAACTCAACACGTATAAAGAAGAACAAAGTAAATATGAAGATTGCTTTAAAATAATTAGTAAGACATATGTTTTTAGATGATTTATATAAATCATTAGATAAGGAAGATAAAGAAAAAGAAGAAGAAGAAGAAAAGCAAATATGTCGTTTATACGAATTAGCTACATGGGTAAGAAGTGCTTCATAATGCACTCAAGGAAATAAGTTTTCATTTTAGATTGGTCTAGAAAAAACAACATTGAAAGAATTATGTTACGATTGGACCAAAATGAAACAATATCATCAAAGTCAATTACGACAATTTAAATATGAACAAAGTAATATGACTTTGATCATTAGAAAAAAAATTTAGTAAAAGATGTTTTGTTTTAGATCTATTAATTGAACGTTTACTCGATGTAAATGAAAAAGAAAAAGAAGAAAAAAAAGCACGTTTATTTCAATTACTCGTCTTGGTGAGAAATGCTTTATAATATGCTTCAAAATACAAAAAATTTTATTTTAGATTCCTCAACAGGAAGAAACATTGGAGAAATTATGTAGTGATATGGATAAAATTGGTAAACATAATCCAGTAGAACTTGATCAAATGAACACTAAAATTGAAAATCTTAAAGTAAAATTAACTGAATATAAACAAGAACAAGGTAAATCTGAAGATTATTGTAAAAAAAATCAGTAAAACATATTGTTTTTTTTATAGATCGAGCATTAGAACATTTAACTGATGCAAATGAAGAAAGTTCCAAAGAGAAACAACAATTTCGTTGTTATCAATTGTTTGTATTGGTAAGAAATGCTTCATAATATGCTCAATAAAATATAAATATTTATTTTAGTTTCAACAAGGTGAAAGAAAATTGGAAACATTATTGGAAGATACAGATGAAATGAAACAAAATAATTTGGTAATACCCGATCAAATGAATATCAAAATTAATGATCTTCAAATAAAACTCAACAAGTATAAAGAAGAACAAAGTAAGTATGAGGATTATTTTTTAACATTCACTAAACATTTTTTTTTCTTTTAGAATATATACACATCAACTTTTGATCAATTAGTATTAATCCAACATTATTTGAATTATTTATTAAATAAAATTTTATTGATGATGTCGATATAGTTAAATCATGTCGAACTGATAAAATCTTTTCATAAAATAAAATGTCGACAGTATACATGCATGTTTTTTTTTCTCCAGAAATTTTTTAGTAGAAAATCGTCAATTGGATGATACATCAATATCGACCTATCAACTTTATTGTTCTCATTTATTTGACAAAATACAATAGAACTTAGATTTATTAAAAATTAGTTATCGAATTGCTTATCTCAGTTATGTGTTTCTATATAAATGCAATTACATAGGTCTTGTTAGGTAGATGAATCATGCAAATGTTTAACAAGCAAATAGCTACTATGTAATAGTGACATGTTTTTTAAAGGACATCATTCGATAAGTTTATTAATGAAGTTATTCTTAAAGACACCATCAAATTGATAATAAAGAAATTGATAGCAGATTCTACTAACGATAAGAAATATATCACATATTTTTTATCACAAGATTTCCATGTTTAAAAAAAATATTTTTTACTCATTAAAGTACAATGTTTATATTCAACTGAAGGTTAAAATCTCCAAAGAATTATTTATACCAATGACGTTTTTGGTAGAGTTTTTCTATGAAATAATATAAGAAATTTTTTTCTCGACTTCATATGAAACATTCATAAAGAAGTATACCTAAGAAGTGTACGATATAATGAGTTCACTTTCTTTGGACATATAAAAAACCATATTGAACATATTGTTTAGATACAAAATATCTATGATGAAATCTTTAACAAAGAGAAACAAATCCAGATTGCTAACGATTCATGACAAACGAAAAATAGAAGTCTTCTCTTTTTCTTTTTCTTTTTCTTTTTTCAAGAGTAAATAAGTAAACGATACAAGTTCTATTACATATCTTAATATGTAAAGTATTGGTTCATTCCAACTCAATCTTCCAAAATATCAGAATTCTTTTATCATTCATTTTATTTAAATGATGAGAATAATTACTTTCACGTATTGAAGTGAATACGTAAATGCCCAGTTTATTACGCAAAACAAAGTATACTGGGTGTCCCAAAAGTAACGAGACAAAGTTTTTTTTCGATTTTTTTTTCTTATAAAACGTCAGCTAGTTCTCATATTTTTACCACAGATACTAGATGACATAAGTGGAAGATTTAGCACATGAACAATATTTGAATGTAGTAATTTATTCAAAGGCATACAAATATAGTATTACCGAAGAAATAGAAACATACTTGACAGTTATACTTTCCACTGTCGTAGCGTATACTACCTTGTCTTTGGTAGTATTCATATATGTACCAGTGGTGACGTCTGTAGTAAACAATACGAATGGTCATCTCTTCTATCAGATGATTCACATTTTGTGCTCTGTTTATTATCTGTTTCTTTTTTCGCAGTTCTAACTGCGTTTTTCGTATTTTTTTTAATCACGAGTGAAAGTTCTCGTTTGTTGACATCTGAAAGGATCGAAATTGTAAAATGGTATGCTATGTACCAGAATGCAGGTGACGTTGCTCGTCAGTTTCAACAATGTTATGATCGAACTCCTCCAACACGAAAGAATATTTTGAATCTTGTATGAAAATTTGATGAAACCGGAAGTGTTGAAGATGAACCCAGATCTGGCAGACCTAGATCTGTCAGTACCGATGAAAATAAAGAACGTGTTCGTGCAGCTTTTGAAGAAAGTTCTGTAATATTATTAAGAAGAGCTTCATTGAATTTAAATCTGTCTAAAAGCAGTCTTCAACGAATGATGAAGGAGCTGGGATTGAAGCCTTATCATCCTCAATTACTGCATGCTCTAAACGAAGATGATCCCGACAGACGTTGCGAATTTGCTGATATCTTTCTGTAATTGGTCGCTAAAGACTCTTCGTTCCCTAATCGAATTGTGTGAACCGATGAAGCTACTTTCAAGTTGAATGGACACGTCAATCGACATAACTGCGTTTACTATGCTACAGAAAACCCTCATATCGTCATTACCCAGGAGATTAATGCCCCAGGCATTATTGTATGGGTCGGAATTTGGTCTGGAGGCTTTATTGGACCGTTCTTCTTTCGTGATACAGTTACTGGACGCAGCTATCTGGAAATGCTTGATGAAAAAATTGTTCCTGAGATTGAATATCGGATGGATTTATAAGAAATATTTTATTTGCGCGATGAAGCTCCAGCTCATTATCAACAATCCGTTCGACGCTTCTTGGATAAAACCCTCGCTGATCGATGGATTGGTCGACGTGAACCAATAGACTGGCCAGTACGATCGCCGGATTTGACACCGACCGACTTCTTTTTATGGGGTGTGATAAAAGACCGTGTGTATGCAACAAAACCCCAAAATCTTCAAGCACTCAAAGATGCTATTATTACAGAGATGGAAAGATTACCAATGGAATTATGCCAAAAAGCTTGTCAATTAGTACCTGAGAGACTGCAACTTTGCAAAGACCTAGAAGGTGAACACATTGAGCAATTTTTGTGAAAATCTTCTTACTGCACAGGCTTAACAAAGACATACTTTGCTATGTGTAATTTTTCTGTTCTATTGCTTTCATAAAAGTTTTGCTAGAACTCACGCATTTTACCTTATTATTGGTTATCCTATATTTGTATGCTTTTGAACAAATTACTACATTCAGATATTGTTCATGTGCTAGATCTTTCACTTATGTCATCTAGTATCTGTGGTATAAGTATGAGAACTAGCTGACGCTCTATAAGAAAAAAAATTGAATAAAAACTTTGTTTCCTTACTTTTGGGATACCCTGTAAATGTGCATGTTTATTTTCTTTCTCTTTCTGTTATCTGCCTGTTTCTTTAGTTCTTCTTGATCGTTGAAAATTGTTCATTCGTTTCCTTTCATTATATACTCTACATTCATTTCTATTTTCTCTCGGTCAACAAACATTGATAGTGACCTTGATCTTTTTTATTCTTTTTGCGTATTAGCTTTTCTATTGCATTTTTTATAATACGTGATACGGTTATCATCATATATACATATATATTCCTTGTTCTATTTGAAAAGGACAGTTATTGTTCTCATTCCCTTCCTCTTCATCCTTCCATTCTTTCGCGCTTTGATTCTTCAGCATTGAAATAAAATTGAACTCACGTTCAACAAAATACAAAATTTACAATCAGTAAAAGCGACTTTTCTCTACACAGGAAAGAAAACAAAAAGAAGTGCTCTGTAACTTTGTAAGTGATGGTATGATGAATCGAATAATATAAAATATGTGCCTTTATCATTTACGTAGAAAGACTTGATTCGTTTACAAAATCGATCTCTACGTAGTGCACTTGACGAGATTCGATGCGCCACCACCAATACAGTTTCGGATCTAGAGTCGATTCAAAAACTTTTCTAGACTCAATTTTTGATGCTGAATCTGAAAAAATTATTTTCAGAAGGAAAAAAAGAATAAAATAGAAAATTTTGCATATTTCGCGAAAGGATGCATTTTTCTTGAAAAAACAATACCTCTCGAGTATTTCGTATTTGTCGATCGAAAAGAAGTTTTTGCTAAGGCTAAAAAGTAGATATTCGTGATCAGCAGCTAAAAATCTATCAAATGATGTAAAAAAAGGCAAAAAAACATTTTTACTTGAAGTTTGAATTGCCTGCACCTTATATACGATTATAATAACTCGATATGAACTGCACATGAGAATAGCTATCAAATTTTTTTGTTTCGAGGATTTTTATTTATAAGTATGAATATAACATATTAAGAGTTTCAAAATAAAAAACAACTTTTAATTTTTTTTACTTCCTTTCGCTTTTCAATATCTTTCCACGTGTAAATATGTTTTGTTTTTATTTCATGTGCAAGATTCATTATATGCAGATCACTCAAGCATATCGTTTCATTCGCATATTTAGTTGTGTGCAACTTTCTATGCGCATCTTGTGTAACTCCGTTCGCGATCGAATATATAGCAAGATAAGAAAAAATAAAAAAAAGAAAGAAAGAAAAATATGCAAAAAAAGCACAGTAAGAAATAAATACAGTTACCTTGTTACAAAGGTAAAAATAATAAATCATTCTACAAAACAAGCAAACAGTGTTACGCACACAACACCAAATCACATATTTCGTTGTGGTGAGTAATTTATTAGAATGAAGCTAAAATCAGAAATAAGTTTATTAAATAATGCACACATAGCTTATATGTGAACTACACATTAGAGACGATTGAGATAGATATGAAGTCGATCTCAGTTATCGACTTTTTTCTGGACGATCAATTGATAAATGTTTATTATTTAGTAGTCTCCTTAATTCACTTTGCTGTCTTCCTCTAACACTTATACAGGATGCGTAAAAATATTTTTCCAGGGAAGTAACGCTCTGATTTCAAACAACATCAACAAAAATTTTATACCAAATTGAAGCGCATCGAAAACGGGACTCACCAATACTGCATAGTAAGCGTTAGGGCAACTTTTCACTATGAAATTCAGAGAATTCCTAAAATTTTATGCCATATCAGCAGAGAGAAATTCCTTTCATAAAGCAGCTCAAACTGGATCTCATTTAAAATGATGAATACCAAAAAGTGCTGGATACCTGATCTAGAAATATTGGAACAATAATCAAAAATAAAGCTAAAAAAATGGCTATTAGACATGGAACAGAATTGTTTTGATGAAGAACCTCTAAGAAAACATATTTCATATATTTTGTCAAATACGGAAATAAGCATTGAACTATTTGAAATTATTTTATGTTCATATTTGTTTCATCTTTCTGCCATAAAAATGCTATTATTTGTCATACTGACTATTGATTATGTTCATCAAGTCTTAAGAAATTGATATTACTTTTTTATATTCGTTATTTTAAATGAAATCTGGTTTGAACTGCCTCATGAAAGTTATTTAATATTAGTGAATCCCGTTTTCGACGCACTTTAATTTGGTATAAAATTTGTTGTTGATGTTATTTGAAATCACAGCGCTATCACCCTGGAAAAATATTTTTACGTACCCGGTATAGTTTAATTAGCCTTAAGTCTTTGACTATGTCTATATATTACATAATTAATTTGCTTGCTTTGTTTGCCAATACTATACATAATATTCAGTTAATCAATAGACGACCGTTGAATTATCAACATAATGAAACTAAGATTTTGATAACAATAGATATAAAAATGATATTGATACAATAGTAAAATCTTCATGTCGGTGGGGATGAGCATGAAAAGCTTCGTGTCATCCAACATTGTCTCAAAACCAACTTGAAATGCTTCGGATCATACGGCAATGAAAAAAAGTGAGCTTGAAAACCTTTGAACAATATTACAAGGTATCAACATGAAGCCATAATATTTCGCGTTACACAGCAAAGCGCAAGGAAGAGGCCAGATGAGTTCAATCTGGCATTTTTCTGTGAGTGTGATCATGATAGATTTGAGATTGAAGGTGTTGGTGGACATTGGGGTTGATTATCTCCTAAGCCACTGCGACCGCTGTATCCAACTTGCTTGAGAAAAGCTTGTACCGATACCGGCAAATAAAAAAGTAACACTGCAAACATTCACATAGCCACGAATGTTGAGCGAGATCATTGTAGAGAATACAAGAGCTTTTGCTTGCACAAATTCGTTTTACCAGCACTTCGTTAAAAGAAATATCTTCCTGTGGAGATCACCCGTGTTCTCTAGTAATGTTCCTGACTAGGACATTTCTTTTCTTTCGTGAATGTCTAAAACAAAGCGCGTTCGTATCTCATATCAATGAAACAAACTTTTGAAGAGCTAGGATTTCATTGTTTTTAGTTATCTAGATGGCCATGGCTAGTCTGTCTTCTATTGATTCTTTTACCAACGACAATGATGGTAATGTTGAAATATTCAGTCTTATTTGGCTTGACACAAACGTTCATGCTGAAAAGAATCAACCTACGCAACAAAGATTGCGTTCCATCATCAATCATCTCAAGACATTTCAAGATGAGGAAGAGTGTATACAATACATCGAGCAAAGAGAAAATCACAATCGAATAGTACTCATTGTCAGCAGTCAGTTGGCTCGACAAGTGGTACCTTCCATTCATAAACTTCGACAAATCTCAGCAATCTATGTTAATTCAACAGATAAGAAGAGCGATGAACAATGGACACAGGAATTTGTCAAGGTAAGGCTGTTCTGACAATCTTCAGTCGTGTTGTACTATTGGTTTAGGTGAAGGCCATTGTTACTGAACCGGAAGAATTGGTTTCTCAAATTAAAGCAAATCATAAGCAACAGATGAAAATGCTAGAACCATTGTCGATCAACATGTTCACTACAAGTGGTGATGCAGGGAAGTCTACAATAGGAATTAATGGTCAATTTGTTTTTTCTCAATCACTTATCGACTGTCTTCTTCGATTGAAACCCGATGAGAAGGACAAAGAGGAACTCATATCTTGTTGTGAGCATGAATACAAAGACAACTGTGTCGAACTCGACAAGCTGTGTGCATTTCAAAATGATTACACATCCGACAAGGCTTTGTGGTGGTACACTCGTGATTCATTCTTCTACAGGACTCTGAATGCGGCTCTACGCAAGCAAAACATTCATATGATTTTCTTGTATCGTTCCTTCATTGCCGACATATGTTACCAGTTGCAGCATTATCAATCTCAGAGCTCAATTCGAGTTTATCGTAGCCAGTTGATGTCAATCGATGAGCTAGATAGTCTCAAACAAAACGTCGGTCAATTCATTTCTGTAAATTCATTTCTTTCCACGACTACGGAACGTCAAGTAGCTGAATTCTATATCGGCGATAAGAACTCGCAGATCGACTTAGAACGAGTTTTATTCGAGATTGATGCTGATCCCAAGGTAGTCTCAACGAAACCATTCGCTGATATTAGCACCATTAGTCAATTTGCTGATGAAACCGAGGTACTCTTTATGCGTGGTTCCATTTTCCAACTCAACTCTCTTGATCAAGATGAAGATAAAATGTGGATAATAGGAATGTCCTTGTGTGGTGATGACGAACACAACTTGAAAGAAGTTCTTGCAGACATGAAGAAACAAAACGGAACTGGAGAGACGAGTCTGTGGACGTTGGGCAAGTTATTATGGACGATGGGCAAACTTGATCTGGCTGAACAGTATTACAGTCGTTTGCTACAAGAACTTTCGCCAAATGATCCTTCACTTCGCAGTTTGTATGCCGATCTCGGTCTAATTGCTTCACAGCAAAGTGACTACGACAAGAGTGTGTGGTGGCGCCAAAAATCACTTGAGATCAAAGAGCAAGCCGCAAGATCCAGCAACACCAAGAAAGGTGAGACAATCAGAGCTATTTGTGGATTTCATGAACGATGATGAATCACTATTCAGCAACAGGTTAATGTGAAAAGCAATATTTTCGGAACAGTAAGGGTATTAATCTTCTCTTCTGCCACACTCACCTGCACTCCCATCTCATACTTATCATGACATTCAAAGACTACACAATTTTCAACTAAAGCAGTTACATTCTTCATCAACTGTCCGATTTTGGAAGAAATCTTTGCTTTGTCCGATGGGATATAAAAATAAACTATGTAGCAGAGTCAACATCTGCAAAGGAACTTGCTTGTGTGTCTACTAAGTTTTCTAGGAAATTCTGTTAGTTCTGATTCTGTTTTTTTAAAGAAAATTTCAATCGCATACGTGAAATGAATGATATCCATAACTGAGGCATTGGCTTAGATAGGTGTTGTGTGTGGATGTGTTCCTTTTTCATATCCACACCCTTGAATAGCTGTAAATCCTTTTCTGCTAAACATTTAGCAGAGGATACTTCGAGGATGCACCAATGATAGAAAACCGAAAGTCGTAAAAGTAGTGTTTTCAGATGGAGGGAAGAGGAAATTACCTTTAAAGTTATTTCTTCCTGTTGGGAGCATTTAGAATGATCGGTTGAGTGGACAATAATCGATTTCCTCATTACTATACAATAAAAATGAACGTATTGGAAATTTCTAATTGCATTTCGAGCATCCTACGGTGTTAGAGTGTTTTGGCCAAATTTCATAACCGCACATGTTATTTGAAGAAATGGCACATTGTTACAAAAACTTTTTTTGAAAAGTTGAAACGTCACTTAAACATGAGAGTTTAACATTTTCTACGATTTTTTAAAAAGAATATTCAATTTGTGGATCCCATTACATTATATAGAGAATATTTTTGTTCACTATAAGCTCAGGTATTTGACATTGGTAGTTTCTGGTATATATTTTTTGACATTTAGGTAAACCACATGACTTTATTCAAATACCCGACAACGACCTCGAACTACATGAGAAGATTGGCGTCGGAGCCTTTGGTGTAGTACACAGAGCTACATGGATAAGTAGACATTACACAGTCGCTGTCAAAAAGTTACATCTGACCCATTTGATTGATAGAGCTGAGAAAGAATTTTTCAAAGAGCTTTCGTTAATGGACAGCATTCGTTGTCCTAACATCGTCAGTTTTTATGGTGCATGCACGGAAATAGGAAAATATGCATTGGTTATGGAATACATGTCATTAGGATCATTGTACAAGATATTACATGAAGATAATCTGGCATTAACATGGCCTGAACGATTATCTATTGCTTTTCAAGCAGCTAGCGGAATCAATTATTTGCATCAATTACCAGAACCTGTCTTACATCGTGACATAAAATCATTGAATTTCTTGGTAGAAAGAGCCTATGAAGGGTATACCGTCAAAGTGTGTGATTTTGGTTTGGCTCGAACACGAAATGAAACGACACGTCAAACGAAATCCAATTCTACATTGCTCTGTACATTACAGTGGACTGCTCCTGAAATATTACGTCTGGGACGCCATACGGATAAGAGTGATATCTATAGTTTGGGAGTCGTTTTTTGGGAACTAGCTACACACGAAATACCTTATGATGGTCACCAAAATTCGGTCATTTGTGAGTTTGTGCTTCGTGGTGAGCGTTTGGAAATACCAAGCACAATACCATCGCGTTTTGGCGCACTTATCGATCGATGCTGGTCACAACAGCCGAATGATCGACCCAACAGTTCTCATCTGATTGAAATAATCGAACAATGTATCCAAATACAAAGTAACTCGCTTCTATTCTTGCTCTGCTTTAGCGAAGTATGAGGAATTAAACACGAGAATGTGAAAAGGGGAAGCATTGTCACTTTACTACGTAGTTCACATTTGATTGAGTGTGCAAGCGAATATGCTATTTAGCATGATTAGATCCTTTAAGTACATAAGGTTACAGTGCTTTACCAGTGTAACCTGCGAGAAAGAAATGAGCTAAACAGTAACCTTAGCTGGACAAAAACGTAAGATTGGCAACGAATTACTAACATATCAATTTTCAAATGGAATGAAGACGTCGACTAGTAGTGAAAGTCAACAGATCTCAATTGTCTGCTCGATAATTAAGCTGAGTTCTCACCTCAAAAAATGTCATCGTAGAAAAGTGCTATAAACCGAAAGAATGTGAAAAATAATCTACTGCTGAATGAAAACCCAGTTTGTATGTGTGCGTGTGCATGGGTGAGGATCATCGTCTCACAGACGCCTACATCTCACACCCACATTCCACTTTTTCTTTGTTGAAATTACTTAAGTGGTTATCAACATATATATATATATCTATAAGAAAAATAATGAGAACTTTTTTTCGTATATTACAACAAGAGAAAAAGAATGTAAACATTCTAGTTTGTACAGCGTTTGACGCTCTATAAAAATATGTAATTCGTTTGAATTTTAATCTTTCCTTATTCCCTCCTCTAACGTCCACACTATTTTATAGGAAATTGTATATTGTTTAGTAGAGTGACACATTGTAAAACCCAGCTCCGTCTGTAATAGGCCCAACCACACGGAGACTATATGAGAAGAGAGAGGACTCCTGTAATATCAAACTAGCAAAAAATTTTCTCTCTTATCAGTTTTTGTTCTGAAGAAAAACAGCAGAATTTTCTCAAAAATGTCTGTATACTCACTTTGTAGAGTGAAAGTGACATTTTGAAAGTTGTCTGCTCTGTAACTTTTCAGTAAGTAGTTCGATTTAACTCAGACTTTAACAGCAGATATAAAGCAAAAGGTTATGTAAGTGGTAAAAATATCAGCTCTCGATCTTGCACCGTTCAGGAAAAAATCACGATACACTGAAATATGTAGAGTGACGCTTTTTCCGAAAATATTTCAGGGCGAACTCATTCAAAAATATTCTTTACAGTTATAATTTAACTTAGCAGAATTCGGCAAGTAAATCTGAGTGGATTGTGTACTGTCCTGGCTACTCATTTTCCATTCAAATCTAAAAAAATGATTCAAACATTTTATACGAGTAAAGCCACTTTTACCATTGAATCAGGCAGACATTGAACTTTACAGCGTGTATTTCCTTTGATATCTAATAAAATGTAGGGAAAATTTTGCCATACAACGCAGGTATAGAGGATAATAAAATACACTATTCAGAGATTGCTATGGTCAACTTTCATTTTTTCGAGCTAATCGTACTAAAAAGTTGTAATTCACTCATAAATCAGTTTTAATTTGATCATACTTGCTGTTGTTCTGACAGTGTAGAATCTTCTTAGTTTCTAAAGAGTAGAATTTCAATAAAAATATCGAAAAATTAGGATTTTATGTTCAAATCAGAATTGAAACAGTGATCTTTGATATGCATGAGTAAAGGTAGAATGAGGGCTTAAAGAATTCTCTTGATCATTCACCTAACTGTCTTCATCAAATCTTTAATGTATTCATGTCATTCTGATCTGTTAGCTACTAAGATTTTGGAAATCAAAGGAAACACATTCGACTCATAAATATATTTTTTCGTCAATATATATAATGTTCCAAAACTTCTGACTCGAGTCGAACAATAATTTTTTCTACTTTTGAAATATGTCATCGAACAAGTGTCTGTAAAGAGAAAATGTAGAGGGCAACAATACACAAGACATTTCTCTATATACGGATGTGGGTGTAGGTCATTGAAGAGAATCATACCCACAGCCTTTATGGGAGATGTGGGCGTTGGTATGAAAGTAGGCGAAAGTGGGAGTGAAGAGAAAATCTGATACTTTCAGTTCCCCGCACTCTTACGGTTTTCCCTCACACTCACACCCTCACCATGAGAAAAGTCTCAATTTCTTATGCTACACCCGTGACATTCGTCTCTGCTTCGACTGAGCCGCAAAACCGGAAAAAGATACTGAGTTTTATAGAAAATGGCTCAGAAAACCTATTAAGAGACCAATAATTGCTTTGTATTACAGGTACTCCGACAAA
>CAJNOL010002520.1:0-11282 GCA_905250125.1 Rotaria sordida | reverse complement strand
ATATCTTTTAAGGGTGTGTGTGAGTATGTATCTTTTCTTCTGCCATCAGTATACTCACACCACACATCAACTCTTAAATCTATTAAAAGAAATAGATTGAGAATTTTATCTTGAATATTGCATCATCGTCACGAACTCCTTGTATTTTTTATTTTTTTCTCATATATCTTTTTTTCTACAATGACTGTTCATTTGCCGACTAAAATTCCATGTTTCTTCACAATGCAATTCTAATGTACTACTATCATTCAGATAAAAAGTTTTACGTATTAAACAATCAACTACATATAAAAAGAGGTTTCTCCTTGTAGAGAATTTTTTATGATTGGAACACGAGTTTAGATGACAGCCATTTAGTAAAAGACGGATGCATTGCATTTAAAAATTATCAGTTGTAACTATTTTGTAAAGAATTTTTAAAATAAATCTTTTGTCCGTTCGGCTCAGGTTAAGTTTAAAAATTAAAGACGAAACAGCGCATCTTTGAATAATGTAATGTGACGATGTGGCAAATTGATTGTGTTGATGTTGATAATTAGACTTTTATTCGTTTACAAATCAGTAATGTTTATTTTTCATATTTTTTTCTTTTATTCTTGAAATAATTTGTGATTGAATCACATAAAGTTATTTTTTCAATAAAACGTTTTTCAATCAAGTGAACTCAATGAGTAACTAAAAATCCTGTAAGTTGAATTTTATTACGTAAGAAAATATGTTTTCTACAATTAAAGACTTTTTAGACAACTTTATGAATGATTTTGAGGGAAGAAAAGAATTAAGGATAAATCGAATAGATTAAATTTTCATATTACTCATCACATCATAATAGTAGCTTGTCTCCTCTAATATATTTCTAATTGACGAGACCGAATTTGATAAAAATGAGCGAAGTCTATTCAATTCAGAAAACTAGAGCAGACACATAATACACATCATTTATAACAGAAATCTTAGAGAGAGATCACTGAACTAGTAGATATGTATAGATATTCACACAAAATCTGTAATTTTATGAAATTGAAAAAATGCACTTACTCGACTCTATTACTTTAAACTAAGAAAGAATAGTTTACTGGAATAAAGTATTCAAGTCACCATCTTTATGCAAGCATTGACTTCAGATCAATCGAATTTGATATAGAAAATTAAATGAAAGATTCTTTAGAAATTGATCGAGCACTTTGTACTTGAATGAATAAGTTTAAGTCGTAAGAAAATATATGTAAGATACTAGCAGACAATTATAATTGTCAAGGAAAGACGTTTGTAGTTCTCTGATATTCGAAATAAATGAACTGGTATTACATTTTTAAATCAATAAAAAAAATTATTAATTCATATATTGATATGAAGGCATATTGTGGGTGCAAAATGTGAATGTGTACTATCATCCTGTTGAACTACACCCACACTCTCTACTGTCGAAAGAGAAAAGCCAATAAAATCATTAGAATGAATAATCGTTATTCACTGTTGTTTTGAACTTGTCAACCATGAAGCATATGTAAGCGGCAAAAAATCTTAGAAAAAAAAACATCGAGAAACAAATATCAAATGAGAAAACTTTTTAAGATACTTTCCGACAAAGATCAGGACTTTAAGTTAATATGTCACTAATAAAAAAAGAACAAAAGAACAGAACACAACACAATGAGCGGCTTATTCGAGATATTTTTCTTTCTTTCTCTCGCATGTAGCAGATTATGGTCTGTAAGAATCGACAAATCTATAGATAAATTGAATATTCAGAAAAAAGAAAATTTTAACAGACTTTTGATTTTCTTATTAGACTATGAAAATTTGATTTAATATTATTTTCTTTTCTTCAATCTGGTAGAACATTCATTGTATAAAGATAATGAGGGTAATTCTGTGCTGAATTTCTTCATCTGCATGTGTGATCTTCTTATCTTGTCATAATATTTTTGTTCCAATCTGTTAAAGACACATTTATCTTAGACTTGTTAATTTGTAACTCCACACAACATATTTATTTTCTCTGAACTGAAAGAATATCGTTTAAAAAACAGAAATTCACTGATGTCTATCTACTTGTATTTAGCGTAGTACGAGTGTTCATGTAGTATCCATGTTACGAATTAAGACATTGTAACTCTTTTCAAGATCAATATCTAATAGCTATTAGTTTATGTCAACTGCGCATTATAGTTTAAATGTCAAACATTGATTAAAAAATCCTACATTATCTTAAATTTTATTTCTATGATTGTATAAAAATATTCGTGTCGTGTTATTAAATTTATTAACTGACTATACATGTTAGTTGATCGACCTTCGTTTCTACAAATCTGACTATATCTGTAAAAGTATTACATGAAAAAGATTTATTGGTGAAGAAGAATGCCACTATTTAGAACATAAAGATAGACTTAACATAGATGTTCCATATGAATTCATGAAGGATCTGTTAACAGGATCTATTTGTAAAAGGATTACTTCATCTCAAAAGAAGTATTGGAGTGTAAGGGAAGCTTTGGCACTGAAAATTCTTGTTAAATGTCAAAATGAGACAGATAAGCAAAACGAAGAGGAAAATATTTGTTTCCGACAGAGAAAAAGTTGTCTTGCATTGTTTGAATAAATAAAAACTATAATTTCTCGAAATGATTTGTTAATTTCTCTTGAATTTCAACCAGGGTATAGATATGAAGACAGTTGATGTATACTCATCGAAAATATTTTAAAAATAAATTCAATGGATTCTGATACTGTCAACATAAATGGGATTTATCAAGAAATGAATCACAACTTTTTTTTGTTTCATGACAAGCGTTGGATACATGACAGATAAACTGAAAAGAATGAGAAAGATATTTTATTCTCAACCAAATTCAGTGAATCATCGATGATTTTCGCTGAATAGTCGATAATTCCTGAACATCTCGTATGTGCTTTCAAACATTCACATGATCAAATTTATCTTTGTATTAAAAGAAAATTATACAAAAATAGAAAATGAACACTATCAAACAAAATTTAATGTACATTACGTACATAGACTATACACCTTCTACTAAACTTGATCAGTTGGTCTTTTTCTCATCGATGCTTTCAGTAAATTTAGAAACAAATAGGCTTTTAAATGAAGAGCGAATATTCAAAAAAAATACTTTCTATAAAATTCTTAGTGATTTTCATTTTTAGATGTCTTACCATTTTTAAGAATTAAATCAACGTTTAAGACATATTGAAAAAGGTTGTTTAGTTGTGGCTAAAGTTTTGAGCTACGTTTGAAATAAAGCGGCACTGATAAGAAATAGAAAATAATTTTACTGAAGATATTTTTCTTCATAGCTGTTCTTCATATAGAAATGCTCTCATTCTAGAATTCATAAGTTATACATCAGTTAAAGTATTTAGAACATTAATAATAGTAATCTTTACATTATCGAAAAAGAAACTAAATGATGATATAACAATGTATGAAGAATAAAAAAAAATCATTCATAAATTGAGGATTATTTACTTTCAGATTTCTCTCAAATAATCTATATGTGGTGTATGTATTAATCGTTTCTAGTTCTTATTGAGACGTACGCATAGCTTATAATATAATTAGTTTTTTTGTTTGATTGAAACTTCCACAAGCTTCCCTTGACAAAACATAACTTCTATTATAATCAAAGAAATCCTATATAAGATCTTTCTTTCAAATTTTCACATATTCCTCTAATTTCATAAGGTGATGGTACAAAAGCAGATAAAAAATGTCAAACATCATTATTCATCATTTCATATAGAAAGATAATGAGTTACTATTTTATAAGTTTTCTCATGAGAAAAATAAAAAAGACTATGATGGGTGTGGATGTGGATGTTAGCATAGGTCATCTCTTAACCCACATCTGTACCCACACACCCACACCCACATCCTTGGTTAGCTTTCGGTATGAACGTTGATACATTGCTGTCTTGTACACACGAAAGCACAGACAATCATCTACACCTGAATATTTGTAAAAAAAATCAGACAAACATATGATCCATCGTTTTTATATTATCTGCATCTGCCTTTGTAATATTTTCAAATCTCTACATATGCTGTTATATCAGTGCTCTGTATATCAGAGGAATCGAAGTTTCGATTAGAATTATGATTCAACGTTTTATAAAACATGATAGTTTTAAATTTATGTGTCTTTTCTGTACCTATATCAACACTCTCATCCTATATTGCTAGATTTAAGCGGATCAATGGTGCAGGACAGTCTTCTGCCAGATTTTTATTCATTTTAGATGATAAGAATTTCAATAGTCTCATAGAAAATGTCAGCAGTTTAGCCTATTTGAAATGATTTTCTCGGATTAAAAACACAAATGAAATAATTTTGGTGTCAGTCATTATCAGCTATCAACTGAGACTCTTGAAAATTAAGTTTATTCGAATTCAATATATTCATAGAAGTTACAAGTTCTTGACTAATAAAATACTTAAGAGACTCATAATCACGCCAAAGCCGGAGAGAAATGTAGAATGTACGCGACTTTATAAAGAACTTTTGGAAGGAAATGAAAAAAGAGAGCACATTTGATAGTAATTAAGGAGGATATAGATATGAGTAAGTGTGAAAAAAAGACAATTTTCGCAGCCCACATCCATACCCTTATATGATACATATGCACAAAATAATTCAAAAAACATCTGAATACTGATTAGTATATATATGATTAAGACAAAAATTAGGTAATTATCTAAAATTATTTAATCAATATAGAGAATTCGGATATAACGAAAGTTTAGCAAAGAGGAAAGAATGCTTACTTTTGTTTGAATGCTTTTTTTTGACAAGAATTGCATTCTAAGATAATTTGATCAGCTTGCAGATTCAAGATCGAACTGTCCCAGAAAATCACCAGTTTCGTCAAAAACTAGTCGAATTCAATCAAATTTCTTGTCAAAAGATATTGTCTTGGATCATTTTAAATCTATTAATCATATTGTGTCGAACTTACTGAAATCTTTGTTCGTAAAAAAGGTTCGACGACATACAGATGAGAGTTAAGTGAATCGTTTTGATACATGTTCATTATTGCTTGTAGATTCTTAAACTTTTTGAATTTTCAGACACTGGATACAGGTGCAAATAAAGAAAAAGGTTCATTCACATCTAACTAAGAAAACATTTAGCATCATTTATTTCTCATAAAAAAGATATGTTACCATAAATAAACATACTACTTTGATCATTATACCCAAGAAATCGAATAAATATGTTAAAATCATTCCTAATTGCAGTCACTTAGTAATCCATGATAAAAAAAAATCAATACAAAAAATATTTATTTAGAAGATTATTCACATAACTTCGTAAACTTTTCTTTCATTACGCTCCGCTATTAATTTGACAACTTTCTTATAAGTAGTTGACAGTATGCAGAACATAGTAGAAAATGAGAGGAGGCAAGACAGACACGTCCATTAAAGCCATTTTTTATTCATTTGTTTCCTTTCATTACATGACTTTCCTTTACCCTTAAGTTTTTGAAATACATTCAATTTTGAAAATTTTTTTATAAAAGAGTAGTTGTTTTTTTAATGCGAATTTTACTTATGAGAGTTCACCAATGACTGTGATTAATATTCGAAGGGTAACAAAGATTCATTCATTAATTTAAAAAACAAAACCTATTTAAAAATCAATTCTTAATATTCCACAGATATTTGTTTTCGAATAAAATATTTCAGAAAAGGTAATTTTTAAATTAGATATAATACTTTAAGTCAAAGAACATTTTTTTAAAAACAATTAGTATAGGTTTAAGTAAATCAAGCCGAGTTATAAGGCATCATCTAATAATGAAGTTAAATGTAAGTGTAAATTTTTCCTTCTCTTTCAATCTTACTGCTATGTTCAAATTCGTTCATGAATATTTACTTTGTTGGAATGTGATTATAAATAATTACTTCAGCTAATAGTTTCTTCTATAATTAACAATTGCATGGATGTAAGTCGGATAATTTTTTTTGACATATCAACTATCTTGAGTTTCTATTTTAGTGAGCAGATTAGTTATAGTAACTATAAAATTGGTCAATCTGATTAAATGTCGTCGGGATTGAAGGATTTGAATCTTTGATTGATTTCTCAGCATGACTTTGTAATGACAATTTCCTTCTTAGAAGTAACACTCTACAGTATGAATAGCTTGGTTCTGTCTATCTTCAATAAAAGAGAGAAAATGTCCAATCTTTAATTGCTTTCATTTCTTTTACGTTATGAGAGAATAATTTCAAGCTAGGATGTAAATGTCACTATTAATCTATGTAAATTAAAAGACGATGTTCATACCCTACACTCACAACTATAACGTTGTAAAGTCCTTGCAAACTCTTACACTATATCATAGTCTGAGACTTGTTCCACACACATATACCCCCCAATAACCCATTCCAAAGTCAAAAAACTAGAAAACGAAATATTAATATAAAAAAAGAAGCTAAATCTCAAATCTACTTCATTCGAAATCTTTGTTTAATTTTTATCTTATCTTCTGTAATGTGTAGAACTTTTTTAGAATTTCATCAATTCATAATATTATTATTTTTATGAAAGGCTTGTTAGTAAAATAGTATTCATAGGTCATATTCATAAAAGAAATATTGCCAACAATTGTTTTGCAGTATTTACAACTAATCGGTATATAACTTTTTCGATTAATTCACACTAGTGTCGTTTCGTTCGTACTTATACCACAGATAAAAGTCTTGTTCCTCAGTATATCCTCAGAGTTTTAGTTATAAAGAGCAAGAATTCGTTGATAAAACTGCAATATTCATTTTTCATGACTCTTGGAAGTTTAGATTTTTTTCTTAAAGTCAGCTGTAAATACACTAAAGCAAGTTTTGATAATCATGAATAAAAATATCAGCCCACTATACCAAAAAGTATGTTAAGTATTTGACTAGTTATTAGAGACAAAAGCACTCTGTATAATCCTAAATTTCATTGGACGAATTCTGTCTATACTGAGTAGATTGTATATCTTATAAATATTTAAAAAAATCTGAGAACATCTCTTTTTTTTACTTGAGGTCATTGTTGAGATTTCTTTTTGCTTCAAATTAATAAACTTGACTAAATAAATATCCGCTCATAGACTGTTTTCATAACTTCTAGAATTTCTAGCGAGAAAAAAATGATATTTGGATTTTTTCGATATTAGAAATTATTTACTATTATATTATTATGATAATAGTAGATTCGAATGTCATTCAGAAAATCATCGAAAAACAAACTAAATATATTTATATCGTGTAGGTTTAGAAATTCTACGAAAGAATTTGTAAGTTATATTATATCAATTCGATATTATTGTTCTTATTTTCATTATTGCTTTAACAAATATATTTAAGTATGATAATAATTTCTTTTCGTTACTAAAAAAACAGATCTAAAAACAATTTAGAATTCGGAAAAAATCAAAAAAATTTTTTTTGATAAAACTATAACGAGGTTTCATCATTTTAATGGAAGTCGTTTTAGTCTAATGAAACTACTCAATGTATTACGACGATATTGCATGATAAGTATCAAACATGGCTGATAAATGATAGTTTATGCTTAATTGAAAAAAGGATTTACTTTCATAAAAAAAAGCTATACAATTAAAAGAGCAGTTTAGAGACAAATCCTAATTAATGTTTTATAGAGATCGTTTTTCAACCACTATCATGAAAAACTAAAGTGCACACGACTTTAGGCATCTTGATATTTCATTTCATCATTTTTTTTCTTCTTTCGAACATCCTATATCATACGAAAATGAGCTGAATATCGCTGAAAGAATCGTAAGATTTCCTTTTCAAATTCTAATACTAAACTAGAACATAGAAATCTCCTTAGAATTTCATGTTAAGCAGTTTTCTCTTCCTCGACATCGAAAGCATTTCCTTACGATGTGTTTTTTTAACGACTACGTTACAGAAGCACTGTCTCACTTATAGTACTTTCTCGTGTATGAGAGACAAAAATCTCTTCGATAATGACGATCTCTTTTCTGTTTCGTTCATTGTAGTAATTCCTAATATTCCAGAGAAGGCGTCTTGGGTACTGATTAGGATCAACATTTGTGTACTAAACAGAGATGAGCAACTACACTCTGCCTTCCTCCAACTCCACATAACTCCAGTCGTATTTTTTAAGATCCTACTTCAACTTCAATTTAACTTTAATTCGAGTCGGATTTTACAAAACTGAACTTCTGCCAAAATACTCTTAAATACACATAAGTTTTTGAACATAATTAATTCTACGATTGATATAAATTAGTAGCATATTAATTTATTACTTTATAAACTTTCTCATAAAATTTAAAGATAGGCACCTCCATTCTGTTCTGTTCCTACTCCATTTTCACTCTGATGAGAAAACGCATCAACTTTGGAGTTGAAATTGCCCATCTCTGATATCAATCATTTCAAAATACTTACTCTTCAGATCCTCCTGAACATATCCATAACATGCGAGCTTACAGAAGACTTCTTAGAACAAGTACTACAAAGATACTCATTATTTTTAGATTTTCAGATCTTGACAGAGTATCTTATTTAGTCATCAAGATTCTCTTCGAGGATCCTAATACAATGGTTTGAAAATGGTGTTCATCAAAAGTTAAAAATAGCATTTTAAAACACTTTCTACCTATTCCATTACGACCGCCTTTTCCAAAGCCCATAAAATCCATAGATCCCAATGTTTGTCACTGGAGAGCTCCGTTCGGATTGACATCCATCTTTTCAGCATTTGCAAAAGCAGAAGCCCTCTCAGATTACATAGATTCGCGTGGAATCCTCTCAACTTTGCTCAGTCTCACCTGTATCCAAGCCTTCTCATGATCCTATTCTCTAAAAAAAATTGGTGTCATAGTGAACCTTTTAAGGTTCTAGATTTGGGTACCATTTTAAGAACCTTTTTTATAGTTCTAGCCGAAAAATTTAGAACTTAAAAAAGTTCTAGATTTTCTGGCTAGAACTTTAAACGGTTCAGCACCTTCGGCTAGAACTAAAAAAGGTTCTTAAAATGGTACCCAAATCTAGAACCCTAAAAGGTTCAGTCAGTCAACTTTCTTTTTTACAGAGTACTCAGAGTACATCACGGTTGTTCTTCGAATAGCTTCACATAACTCATCAAAAGCCTTATAAAATTTCACTGGCATTCTCTATGCAAATACTTAGGAGATTCTTCGGCAGATCTACATTCATCATACAGAAAATCATGTATCCTTAAGGTTTCCTAAAAAACATAGGGATTAGGTTTGATATTTTGTTGTTCAACGATTCGATATTCTTCTCACAAGATACAAATAGAATCTTCTCTGGTGTTCATATAAATGATCATTCTGCCAAAAAGATTCTGAATTCTTGCAATTCTGAGAAAAATCCTCAGATCCTTATGTTTTTCTATCAAAAACTTACATGGAATTAGTATTACTCTTTCTTGGAGAACCTCCTTACAACAATCTCAAGGTGTTATTCTTATGATCAAAAAGATCTTGGCAAGAACTAGAAGTAACATAGATGTAAGAATCGTTACCAAATCCTTTTTTCTCATAAGAAACTAGGAAAAGACTTCTGAATTTTGATCTGTGGAATGAGCATTCTCAAAGACGAATGTCATATTTGTAGCGCTTGCTATCACGAGAGACGGAATCCCTTCGACAACGACGATTTCTTTTCTTTTTCCTTCATTGTAGTAATTCTCAATATTCCAGTCGATGCCCGTTGGAAACAGAATGGAGTGACTGTTGCTGGAGGTCATGGAAAAGGCAGTGGCACCAATCAACTCTACTGGCCTCAGGGTCTCTTCGTTGATGATGATCAAACGATTGTTATCGCTGACTACTGGAATCATCGTATCATCCAATGGAAGAAGAGTGATACGAATGGACAAGTAGTAGCTGGTGGCAATGGCCGAGGAAATCGATTGGATCAATTGTATTGGCCAACCGATGTGTTGATCGACAAAGAGACGGATAGTCTCATCATTTGTGACCTGGGCAATCAACGAGTCGTACGATGGTCTCGTCGTAGTGGTACAACTCAAGGAGAAAGTCTCATCAGCAACGTCAGGTGTCGGGGATTGGCCATGGGCGATCAGAGATATCTGTACATCTCTGACATCGACAAAGATGAAGTAAGACGATATCAAATAGGAGACAAGAATGGAACTCTTGTGGCTGGTGGCAATGGCGAAGGTGCTGGTCCCAATCAATTCAACATTCCGACCTACATCTTTGACGATCAACAGCAGACTGTCTACGTGTCAGACAAAAACAATCATCGTGTAATGAAATGGAATAAAGGTGCAAAAGAAGGAATTGTCGTCGCTGGAGGTCAAGGCCAAGGGAATGCTCTGACACAATTGTCTTATCCTGAAGGACTGTTCGTCGATACATTGGATGCCATCTATGTGGCAGACTCGGGGAATAATCGAGTGATGCGTTGGCCTAAAGAAGCGAAACAGGGCACTGTCATTGTGGGTGGAAATGGTCAAGGAGAAGGAGCAAATCAGTTTCACTATCTCCGAGGTTTGTCCTTCGATCAACATGGCAATCTCTATGTCACCGATCGGTGGAATTCTCGTGTTCAACGTTTTTCAATCAAATAGACTCGTCGTGACAGATTTTTTTTCTTTCCATTCGTTTCAAATAAATTGCATTAGATTGATGAAATAAATATCTATTCTATTCGCGTGCGCGACCAAGAACCATCCTGGTGGAGCCGTGGCGAGCGTAACGCTCATGCACGTACAGGACAGACTCATATCATTCATACCCTCCCCGCAAGAGATATGTCAATGAGTCTGAATAAGCCTGGTCGTTTGCCACGGACACCAAGACAGTTCCCGGCCGGTTTTTTAGGGCCTACCCGAAAAGACTGTAACTAACGGGGACCTAATCTCAATGGACATACCTCACCCCTTTCCCCTACTAACACTCTTTTCTCAGTCACTCTATCCCTCTCCCCAATCTCAATATTACACTATCTAACCTCATCCCCCTCGCCCCTATTCTCCTCTCAAAAAAAAAACAGAAAAAAAACATTACTCATCGTGTGTTGATGTGGGTGGGTGTGGGTGAAGATCAGATCTACACCCACACCCAGCCACACCCACACCAATACTCACACCGCACACACCCACACCCACCCAGCCACACCCACACCCACCCAGCCACACCCACACCCACCCAGCCACACCCACACCCACCCAGCCACACCCACACCCACCCAGCCACACCCACACCCACCCAGCCACACC
>CAJNOL010002519.1:24521-37445 GCA_905250125.1 Rotaria sordida | reverse complement strand
ATTATCAAATTTTAAATGTCAAATTTGTGGAATGTCATTTCATGTAAAACATAGTTATTTATCACATCTTAAAAAATGTTCGAATCAAAATAGTGTTCAATTAAAGCATGTTGTTAATTTTGTTACTAAAACTACAACAAATATCAAGGAATCAAAATCAATTACTACAATAAAGAAACAAATAGGAACAAATATTAAAAATCGAATTATTAAAATGGAAATACCTAAAACTGAAGATGATGAACAACAACAATTAGTAAAACTTTTTAATCGAAAAACAATACGTTTTAAATTATTATTTATTTTTATTAAAGGCAATAGCACTTTCAACTTCAATTAAAACTGCTATAGAACCTCCTAATGCTTTCGATATTCTTCAAGCTGTATCGAAAAAAATCAAAACAATAGAGTAAATCTCTTTTCTTTTTCTTTAATTTCTATCTATGAATGAATTCTATCATCTACATTTAGTTTATTAACAGTACCATTATGGAATGTCTCAATGGAAGATAAACTAAAACTATGTTCAATACGTTTATCAAATCTATGTGAACGTCTAATTACAATAATACCTTCAGAAAATGCATATAAATTTCCTTTAAGTTCTCTTCAAGTTGTATCCCAAACAAATTTTGGTCATGTCAATTGGTGGAATATAACAACAACTGATCCTCATTAGGGACCTGCGGAGTCAGGTTTTTTTATTCCGAAACCCGACTCCGACTCCGAAAAATTTCTTCTTTACAACTCTGACTCCGACTCCGACTCCGGAAATTTTTATTTTTTGACTCCGATTCCAACTCCGAAAAACTCCGAGAAACTCCGAATTTTTTTTATCAATAAAAGGAAATCTCAAATATGTTTTATTGTTTAATTTACAACATGCGGAAATCAATAATAAGGTTGCTACATTACTACCATGAAGTCTCTCTAAAGTGAGCACGATCGAGACTATTGAAAAATGTTCCTTATAATCAGATGTTCGCCTTCGGAAGGTCCATTTTCAGCAAAAATTGCCTTTCCGGACTCGTGAAAAACACTAATAATAACGAGGTTTTCACTGTAGAGAGGCGCTCACTACTAGAGGTTTTACTGTATTATTTTTTTATACTATTACTGGGTAACTGGTAATAATTTTATATACTTTATTGCTAGTAATAAACTAATAACAATATTGCTTCTATGAGTTACTAGTTTTAATACTATACTACTTTATAACATTTTTACTTTCTTCCCTCTGTTACTTTCGCAGATTATTTCTAATTACATATAATAATTAATAACCTTATATGCTATTACTTACTACCAGTAATAGTAATGTAGTCCTGAACGATAAAGGAACAAACGAGTGAAGGAATATCTAAGAATCTTTAATAGATTAATTTGAAATTTCTTGTACATTTGTGATTCAGTGGAAATAAAAAACAATCACTGACAAGTTTTCGATATGTACTATGTTCAAGGAATCAAAAATTGATGATCAAGAGAATTGTAGTACTTCTAATGAAATTGCAATATATTTTCATTGATGACATTATGCTTTTACGTAGCCAGTCTTTTGAACGATACAGCCAAAAGATTATCAATGTGAGGTTTTTCCTTGAAACTCGTTCTTAATATATGTAGCAACTGTTATCTCTCTTTTTTTTGTTTGTTAAGCTGAAGAATAAAGATGCTCTTATTTGAAACAGCAAAAGTTATTCAAACATGGTCAGGACTTTGACTCCGAAAATTTTTTTCAGAAAACCCGACTCCGACTCCGACTCCGAAAAATTTCTTTTTGCTGACTCCGGCTCCGACTCCGACTCCGACGGAGTCGGAGTTGAAATCGGGTTTCGGAGTACTCCGCAGGTCTCTAATCCTCATGATGATGAAGTAAGGAGTTCATAATGCAAGATTTGAATGAATTTCTTTTCTCGCTCGTTTATATATGGTTGAATAGAGCTTGACGAAAATGGTCATGAATATATAGTTTTTTATTTTGATTCGATCACTGTTTACCGGAAAAGAACCGTACAAAACTCGAATGATTGAAAATGTAGCCTTGATAACTATGAATCCGTCTTTTTTTTCTATAGAAATTGTCAAATTTCGATAAAATAGTTTTTCAAATAAAGTTAAAAAATCTTGTCCAATACAGATAGCTCCAACATATCTCATAACACGTATATGTAAATATTCTTGTAAGCGTATCTAGCTTTTTGTAACAAAATTTTATTTTTCTCCGTTGGGTGATAGTATTAGACAAAAGAATAAAAAATGTGCTCGTATTTAGCAGTTGTTATGATCATAATTCAGTTAAAAATCAAAATAGATAGCATATTCAGAATAAGTGTAAAAAAACTGCATCGAACCAGATATGTTTTTAGAAATCTTTTTTTTCCTGGGAAAACGGACCTCTGGAGGGCTAGAAGCAAAATTTCAGAAAAATAGATCTGAGGGAACCAGAGGTATTTCTTCATTGGAAACAGTTTTTATTAAAACATATGTGATTTCATACAGTTTTTGATACTTATTCTGAATATGCTATCTATTTCGATTTTTAACTAGACCATGGTAATAAAAATCACTAAATACAAGACACATCTTTTATTCTTTTGCTTAATTTTACCATCGAATGAGAAAAAAAATTCAAAAGGCAAAAACTTAAAAACCTAAATAGGTATTTTTGTAGCTCACAACCTGATGATTCTAATGAGATAAGGCACTTGCTTCTATCTCTTGTTACGAAAAACTAGATAAGTTACAAGAATACTTACAACTACGTGCTATGAGGCATGTTAAAACTATCTATATTGGACGAAACATTTTTAACCTTATTAACTTTAAACCTAATCAAATAATATTTTTCTATTCAATTTTTGGTGCTAAACCACAATAATATGTTTTCATAAATTTTGAAAAAATGACATAAATCGAAATTTGACAATTTCTGTAAAAAAAACAAAAAGTGCGAGTTCTTAATTATCACTGCTACATTTTCAATTATTTGAGTTTTGTACTGTTCTTTTCCGGCAAACGATCGTCGGCTCGAAATAATAACCATATATTCGTGACCAGCTCGTCAAGCCCTATCCAACCATATATAAGTGAGCGAGCAAAAAAATCCATTCGAATTTTGCATTATTGGCACCTTATAAATATAATAATTTCTTTTTTTCTACACTTTTTTCAGATCCCGATGACACAATTAGCTCGAATACTTAATGATGATGATGATGAACTAATGGCATGATTTCATCCAGTGAAAATCTGTTTTTTCTTTTGTACTTTTTGCTAAGAAAAATAAAAAAAAAGAAATTTCGATAATTTAGAGAAAAACAAAAGATCAAATAAATAGAAGATTTAATAGAGTTCGTTTTTTTTTGTTGAAGATGATGATGATGATAGATGTTAATCAAGATAATGGTGATGATGATGATGATAATGATGATCGAACAGAAGCTTATACACCACCACCACTTGATATAACGAATGATTTAAATAATACTAATGAAAAAGAAAATAATTATCAAGATACAAGTTCAATCAAACAACAATCAATTATAATATTAGATGATAGTTTAGATCAAGTAACAACTACAAAACAAATTGATTATGAGCCAAGTAATTTATAATTTGTTTTTTGTTTTTTTGTTTCAAAGAAAGACTAATAAAGTTTTATATTTTAAAGTTAATAATTATTGGGATCAATGGCCATTAGTCGATAATAGATTAAATGATGAAGAACATTTAAAACTTTATTCTATACCTGATATTGATGTACCTCCTTCTCCTTCACGAGATATTATTTTATCTCCAAATAAACAAATTTCTACAACAACTGAAAATAATATTCTTGATATTTTAACATTTCCATCAACGTTATCAACATCTAATCAAATTAGTAATCGCAAAAGAAAAAAATCATTAAACAAACAAAAGAACAAAAAGAAACCAATGTCTGAATATCGGCCACCATCACCATTTTCACCTAAACCAGATTATAAATCAATGGATATTGAACAATTAAAAAATCATGCTATGCGTTATGGTCTATCAACTTCACAAGCTAAAGGACGACTTATTAAAATTCTTGATGAAATTTATAATTTTACTCATCAATATGAAACTAATACTGATTACGAATTTGATACAAATGATATTGATCTTTCAAAAAATAATTCAAATAAAAAAGATTTATCTCATACACCACCAACACCAGCAATTATTTCTGATGTTAAAAAACCAAAACAACGAAAAGCTATTCATCAAATGAGTTCTTCGGATGAGGCTGATGAACATCCACCACCTTCCATCAAGAAATCAACTCCAATAACAACAGTCGAGAATAAAAATGATAATCAGTCAGATGTGGATGATAGAGATCATGAAGGTCATTTTCTTGAACTTACAGTTTATAGTCTTTCATTATCAACAACATCCTCTAGTTCGTCATCGATTATTGTTACTTTACCGACTCGAACTCGAAATGATGGTCATCTCAGTGATTCACAGAGTAATTTATTTTTTTCAAATTTTATAATTAATATATGAATATTTTGTCATATCAAGATAATAATAGATGATTGAAAAGTAATAATTGAAAAACATGTTCATTGATTTTTAAGCCTTTTTAAGGAGCCTGGAGATTGAGTTAGAATTAGATTTGTATATTCTTTCTGAATATAGCTTCAAAATTTTTGTAAGCCCTCTAATTCAGAAGTAGTGAGCTGACCTTTTAGAGGCATGAAAATTAAGTTTGGATGGAGAAAATTGATGTTTTTGGCTACTACAGTCTTCTTTACTGTATACACTATATTATCGAATTTTTTGCATAGAATTAAAGGCAAAATTGTTCTCCACAAAGTGATATAAGATTCAAGAGAGCCTGAACTCACTTTGCAAATCTGTTTTCCATAAAAATAGAGCTAACTAATCATTAATATACCATTTTATTGAGAAATGCTTGCTCTTTCATTTGCTGTAATTGAAATAATTTTCGCTTCTAAACTAGAAGTCCTAGAAAAATTTTAAGAGAGAATTCTCCATAGAATCAAGCATCTAGGCATAGACTCATTTTATGTTCGAAATTAACATATACTTTCTTTTTTCATCAATCGATTCTTCACAGAAAACTGGGGTTATGAAAAATTTTTTATGCTTCGATTATGTAATCTGACTGAGTTACAGGCAGTGAAACATAAGAGGGGTCTTTGGAAAATCGAAAAAAAATCGGTTCCATTATTTCGTTTTTATCTTCACCATTTTTTGTTCGTTTTTGTCGGGCAACATCCCATTGGAAAGAGCGCCCAAAACTGAACAAAAAGCTTCCTACAGTTTCCTCAAAAAATTGAATCTTGATGCCGAAAAAAATTTTTTTCTGAAAAGTTTTGCATGTTTTAGACCAATTCTTTTTCATTGTAAACTCTTTTTCAACACGATAAAAGGCCGGTGATCAACTTTTATATAGTGCATCTTGTAGAGAATTTTTCGCTCTACAAAACCTATAAAAAGACTTTAAAAAAAGTTTCAGAAAAATTACAAAATTGAAGAACAAAGAGAATGAGTAGCCTCTCAAAATTCATCAAAAAAGTAAAATAATGCGGTTTTCAATAAAAGTTAACTTTTATTTTGAAAAATAAATGTCTATATCAATGCTAACTAAAAACATTGATAAAAGAACGTCTTATCTTACCCAGTGAAAAATATTCATGAAAAAAACGGCAAAGAACGCGTTCCATTTTTGTAGAAAACTTTTTTTAAGAAAAAAAACGCTCGCTATAAAAACGGAACGCGTTCCAAAATGGAACGGTCTAGAATGCATTCTATCACTTTTGGAAAGCATTATTAGTCGTTCCAAAAACGGAACGATCAGAAAAGCATTCCATCACTTTTGGAACGTTTTCCACCATTTTTGGAATGCTTTCTCTTCTTGAGAGAAGGAAACTTTTTTGATCATACGGCTATTCATTAACGGATAGATCTTTAATTCGTCAGAAGACCGTTTCCGGGGTAACTCGACAAGCTCGATCGAATGGCGTGCTCCAAATCTTTGTAACTCACACCCTTATCAAAATCATGCTTTTTCTAAATTAGAAGTAGCATCCCCAAAGAATAAGTAGCTGAAGGTTCCACCATTTCTCACATCAGTTTCAACCTGCTTTGCTTCGGATCTTTGATTTTTGAATCGAAATGTGCTTCAATTCCAAAAGAAAGTGTTCCTCACTTAGAAGAATTCATTCTTTTAATGTTTCTCTAGAAAACGTAAAAGAAAGTGATCTTATTTCGATGGAATGCTATCTATGCCGTTCCGAAAGAGAACGAACTAGGGTGGATTCTATTGGTTTAAGAATGGTTTGGAATGCTTTCTCGTCAAATAAAGAATAATTTCTTAATAGAAAAGAAAGCATTCCGTCGTGTTGTAGAATGGCAAAGAACGAGTTCCTTCAGACTGAGAGTGTTTCTTCTTGAACATGAACGCATTCACTAGCAAAAGGAACGCATTCTCTACATAGAAAAAAGGTTTCCATATTTTTATGAAACCATTCTGTTCCGGACTTTTTCAAAATATTTTTCACTGGGTAGGCATTGTATTATATGAATATAGCTTGTTTTGTTCAGCTTTTAATTCTCTATCTTCTCATATATACGATGAAAAATTTCAATGATTTCTTGAGACGCAAGCTGGCACATCTTTTTTTTTAGGGTATTTTTTCTTGTTTTATCCCTAAAAGATACGATAGTGCTAAAAGTTGGTATTGGCTAACTTTTCAAAGGAAGGGTATTAGAACCTAAAATTTTGGGGTTGATGGTTTCAGACATTGATGCTTTGAACTAGCAAAAAAAATCAAAATTTTTTTTTTATCGAGTGCCTCGTATACTCGGTCCCCTCATGGGTTCTCTCTTAATTTATCAATTCAAGTGCAAAAAATTAGTGTTTTATTATGTTTTGTTCACAACAATTTCTAAAGAAAAAAACGAAGATGATTATAGATAACTAAATAAGTAAATAACAAATCTAATTTTATATCGTGCAACTGAAGGATTAAGAAATTCAAGTGGATACTGTCATATAAGTGATCAACTATAACGTCTCGTAAGCAGTGACGGATTTCGAAGGGAGAACACTGGGAACGATCGCCCTTCCTGCCTGAAAATTTTGTCGACTTGTCCTAGCAGAAGAGGCTAAAAAAATGAGCCGATATTGCCTCTAATGGACTTCAAAAAACGTTTTTCCACCATGATCGCCTCCTTTCTCCGCCGAAGAGTCCCCATTTACCAAAATTCTAGATCCGCTACTGCTCTTAAGTCATAAAATACTGCCGGTAATATTCGAGTCTTTATCTCGTACAGTATGCACTGTTTATAGACATGAACGGGACAGTTCTGTTCATGTCTAAATGAGTATTTTACAAGGAGGATAATCGAGACTAACTGCATCACAAGCAAAGTATCTCAAACTGATGGATGCTGATAGCGAATTATTTTGAACTCTCTGCTAGCAGAATTTTTGTTGAGACGGAGACTGAGATAAATAGAGGCTGGCCTCCCTCATATACAACCACTTATCTATCTAAAAAGTAGAGATAAAGAAAATAAATGTGGAAACCTCGGATTTAAATCCGAGAGTTATGTGTACTTCAATAAGTGAATAAGACAAATCGGTCATCCTAGAATGTGTGAATATAAAGATTAGCCTGACAAACTCTTTCTATAAACACTTGATTTCTATAGGCTACTGCTCAACCAATAGGATTTCAGGGTGAATACAGCTCAGATTTGAACTCTTCGCCTTGAGTTATCCTCAGAAAGTCGTTTTTCCTATAACTTGATTTCTATTGGTCACTGCTCAACCAATGGGATTTCGAGGCGAATGGAACATAGATTCGAGTTCTCCATTCTAGAAAACCTCGAACTATCATCTCTGTGATGGGAAGATAGGGCTCTAATTGTGGATCACATAGAGCGTGGACAAAAACAGAACCGAATTCCGATTAATTATCTTTGCAATAGGCGAGTTAGCTTTCTTGTTTCTTTATGTTTTATATACCATTTTGTAGCTCGTGAAATTCTCTATCGAATGGTATATAATAGTTGGGGTTTTATTTGACTATGATAGGAAAAGTCTTTTATGAAAACAGAGAAGGATCTATCTTCTCATAGGGAAAAATGACTATTTTTGCAATAACTCAGCAATGGTTCGGCCAATCATTCTCATCTTCTTCTCTCGAGCGAGATATTGTTAAGACTAAACTGTGTAGAAAATTTCATCGCGATCGGACCCTCCTTTCAAAAGTTATCGTGTAAACGGCCGGACGGCCTGACATACAGACCGATTCTAGAGTGTACTCACTTTTTGAGTACACAAAAATGTCGAATGAAAACATTGCCATAGAGATTGATGTATAAGCTGATCGATTGAGCCGCCGCCGATGCCGCAACGTGAAAATAGCTGGTAAGTTTTTGAAAAATTTTGGCATCTAGAATCAGTTTTCCGAAGTGTTCTTGTCTATTGTTTTTTATTACCCACACACAATTAATATTCATCATCCGTGCCTTTGTAAGAACTGACTCCAGTGTCTTCATTGATTGTGTTTCGTTTGTTGGTAATTTGTTCATTGACATGGGAAGATGCGCGAAATGAAAGTATTGCTATGCAACCTAGGTTGATACTTCGAGCGTTAATCAACAACATGGTGAACAAACACAATGCTGGTGATGGTCTCAGTTATGGAGTGTTCCTCATAGCTATGCTGGCTACCATTTATCCGGTCTAAAATAAGGAAGGAAAGGTTTTTCGTGATAAAACAGTTCCACACAAAGTCTTCTTAATCTTGCTAATAGCCAGGCCATAGATAGAGAAGATATTAATCAATGATCATTCTCTTACTGGTTATTTCATGTAACTCTATCATAAGAGTACTTTCTCTTCGATGAATCATTTCTATTCCTTTACAAATAACCTCTTGATGGTCTATACTTCCTTTGGTTTTTAGAGTTTCAATTTTCAGATCAAATATGAGAATAACTATCACCAGGGCATGTTTGTGAAATCAATTTGTAAACCTTTTTTTTCTGTTTACATTGAATTTAAATTTGCAGTTGAGAATATATCACGCGCACACATCAACTTCATGTTGAATTCTATTGTTCTTCTTTTTCAAACTCAAAATTTTACTTAAAATAATAAAAGAAAAATTGTTGTGAGGAAAAAGAAAAAAAAACGGCATAGCATAGGAAAAAAAATCAATTTTATTCTTGGCCACTTCACAGACATATATAAAATAAGTAGTAAACAATTTTTCGTCATTCTAACATTACTTCTATAATCAAGACGCGAATGGCAAAAAACGGTAGATATCATTCAGTAATATATTTTTGAAATAGTTATAACATTTTTCAGAGTCGATGTCGCAAAAGTCGCACTGGAACAAAGTTAAAGGTGCTGTGCACGTCACTGAAGTCTTGAAGAAGACAAGAGCAGGTAATTTTTTATATGAAGAGTCGCAAGGTAGAGTTCAAGAGGTGCCTAATTCCTATCAGTTGATTAAAAAAAATTATTCTAACATGTATTTACTAACTATATGAAAAGTGCAAACCTGTTTCGAAGATGTTTCTCGTTTCAGTTGCGACATTACACTAGAGATTTGATACTTCTGAATGAAATGTGCTCGTTGTTTGAGATCTCGTTCACAATGAATTTGAAATTATCAAACGATTTTTTTTCCATATTTAGAAACAAAATCGGACGAACGACTGTATATACGATTAGAACGTGCTTTGAAAAATTTCGGACTTAATGACAATGCAGGTATTTTACTGGAAAATAATCCACGAGAATACCATGTTATCGTTGCTGGACCGCCTCGTAGTGGAAAATCAACATTAATCGGTGCTCTATGTGGTCGAGGACTCAATGCAACAAATATTTGCCTAGGTTCTCGTCAAAAAGAATTTAGCTGTTTTGTTAAAACTGATCAACGTAAAGGTCTTCCACATACTGTCAAATTTTGGAATACAGTTGGTTTGGATCCTTGGACTAAAAATTCCATTAAATCTTACATACATGACATCGTTCAAATTCATTCTCCAATTTGTCTTCTTTTTTGTGCTAGTCCAATAACTATGATTCAAAAAGATCATTTAGTGTGGTTGATTGAGAGCTGTATTGAGGAGAACATCTTTTGTGCTCTCGTATATACTAACATACATACTCGAGCTCGACATAATGTCATTATACCAACTTTTAGAGACGCATTGAAAGACTGGTCGGTCGATAACTGTTCTTTGATACCAGCAACTATTGATTCTGTGAAACCATATGCATCGTCGATTGAATTATATAATCATAGTAAAACAAATCAACCAATGGCACTTATTTGTCAGGTAAATAGTATTGAACATGTTGATGATTATACTTCGAATCGAAAAGCTTCCTCTGGCATGTTCGAACTTATTTTGGCTCTCATGGATGTGTTACCGGATGATAAAATAAATGAAATGATTTATATGGTATTAAATAATCGATCATTTTGGACCTATGTTGGTAACACTTTTTCTGATGTTTGGAATGAAAAATTTCTTGCAAATTTTCGTCGCTGGTACGAAACTTATAGTTGAATCTTGGCATCGTACTTCTCTTTGACTTTTCAAATTCTCTCACTTTTACATCCTTTCAACACAATACACGTTTATTCTTTAGTTTTTCATTAACTGGTATTAACTCAATGAAAGACTCAGTCAACTATCAAATTTGACTATGAACCATATTCTAACAAAAATAAATGAGTTTCCATATTTTATCTACGTTCTAAAGGTGAAAAAGGCACCATTTCATCGGACTTCTACAAACGTTTTACACTTTCTGGTAAAGATAAACAATAGATAATAGGCTTATCTAATAACTATTATTCAGAATGTCATGTTCATAAATTTTCTCAGTTTTCGCCAGTCTATCTAACTTCACAGGATTCTCTCGGACATTCTTATATAGAAATTTTTCGAGAAACCCATATGATTATATTTAACTTTTGATTGAATATTTGCAGGGATAGATAATCACAAATACATATATATGCATCTGAAAACTTTTCGCTATATTTCATTTTGTAGAGTTTTTTCCATTGACCATTTCAGTAACAAGAATTATCGATTTTCGTCAAGTAATGCCGATGTTTGACTTGGAATACATCAAATTGCTGTGGAAGAATGCGACTATTTCCAGCAATTTGATTTTGTAACAAACATTTTTACCGAAATAATCAGCTGAAAATGCTCTACAAAATATGATATATCAAAATAAAAATTATCACATCTATGCGTTTCGTGTGGTTAATTATTGTTGAAGTAGAGTATCTTTTAGGTAATGTTATTTTACACTTCATTTCAATTAAGATTAAATTTAAAAATTCTTCAATCACATTTATAAGTTATATCTATAGAATTTAACTTAGAAAATTACCATTAAATATAACTTACTGATTTTATGTAATGAAAAATTAAATTAATTGAATAGCATTCATTAAGTATGAGCTGTTCCAAAAGTTTATTTCCAATAACAATAATAGAAGAAAGTACCAGTGCTTGAGATTTTACTTTATTCATAATATTTATGATTATTTCATCAGGTAAGTCGAATAGTTCAACAATATCTTCTATGAAAAAGAACTAATGACCTAGATAGTATTTTTAAATAGATACACATTATTCGTAGGATATATTCGTCTCAATAATAGATAGATATATGTACATACGTATTCATTTAGAAAACTTCTATTTGTACATAATCAAATACCAGAGATTTTATTGGACACAACAATTTCTTGCTATTCAATATTATAAAAAAAAACTTGTCTTCTAGTTGTTGCCTAGCGCATTTTAAAGCACGCACACAAGACATGACAAAGAAAATCGCGGATTCAATATGGCTCAACCAATCGATTTACATTGTGAAACTATAATGCAATAATTTCGATAAGTAGTTAGATACTTAACACATATACTGTATACAGCTAATTTTACGTACTAGTTATGTCTTACTAAAAAAAAAAAAGACGAATTCTACATGAAAAATAGCTATCATTGCTGATGAAGTACGATATTTTAAAACTCTCTGTTCATACATCAAGAATAATAAAAATGTAAAATCAAAGAACGAAAAAAATAATTAGTAAAAGATCGATCCATGTGTAGCTGTCCACAAGTGAACTGACTAACAATAAAAAGAAATGAAATTACATGTACCGAAATAAAATATGATAGATACATGAAACGAGAAACAAGCAATAGTGATATTGAAAAGCTGATGGTTGATGATATATGATTAATTTATTTTTCTTATTGTTTTTTTCGGTTCTAATGATATTATGAGGCATAGCTGTTAGATATGTAGACTATCTTCCCTTCTATTGATCATTAAACATCTTCTGAAAAAGATCATACTAGTAAAGATGACGATGTAAACTATAATCACTTAAACTTCTATACGTTATTCATAGGATATGCTATCACTGTCTATTTCTACATTCATCTGATCTATTTAAATGAATCATGAACACTATTCATTAACTTCAAAAATTTAATTAATTATTAATTCAACTCTTTTCCACTCTATTTCTCATTCTTCACATCTCATTTCAGGTTATCCCTGCTATTTCTCTCTCTCGCTCGCTTTCTTCTGCAACAATATTTAGAGAATGTACATTTTGACAAAAGTATATTATTTGAATTAATACTCAAAGAAATACATGAACTTATATAATTATCATGCTCTTGTTCAAGAATATTCTCGTTTGTTTTTTCGTATTCTTGCTTCTTTATCGAATTTGCATATATGAGTTTCCGTATACTGTTACCATCTGATGTTTAATTTACTATTTAGAAACCTATTAAAGATAGTTTAATGTATAGACTTCAAAATTTATTAATGAAATTTCAATTAAA
>CAJNOL010002519.1:0-24421 GCA_905250125.1 Rotaria sordida | reverse complement strand
AGTTTAATGTATAGACTTCAAAATTTATTAATGAAATTTCAATTAAAAAACCAAAAATTACTGTTTGATGAATTTTTTCAAAAACTTTGTTTGATACAATGAATTTCGAAATTTATTTTCTGATGATCGTTCAGTCGTAATGAAATAGATTTTTGAAAACTACTAATTCTGTTACTACTTTAAATATTTACATCTAAGCAAATAATCTTCATTATATATGTATAATTAATTTTCAATTGATCTTAGTTCGACAAACTCTATTCATTTCCTAAAACATTTGTTCCTAATTTCTTGACTACATATAACACATTATTTAAGTTTCAAAGTAGTTCAAAAGCATTAGTCAAGACTTTTTCTCTTTTGGAACATCCACATCAACACCCTTGTTTTCCAGAATCTAATATTTATTATCACAGAATGAAGCGGTATTTTTTTTTCTGTAAAAAAAAACAGTATAGAAACATCGAAATAGAGAACTCATTTCATGTTTATACTTTATGATGTCCTTGCTAAATGAATTATAGTTATAATGGTTTCCAAATATGTGATACTGCAGACACTATTCGTAACAGCTTTTATTATTAAATCGTCATTTTCACCTATTAGTTATAAATAGAACTTACATCATTAACTTAAATAAATCAATAAAGAAAAAATTTCATTCAATGTTTGAAACATTTATTATCTTTTTTTTTCATCAACAACTTCAATATTTGAGATTGCGAAACAAACAAAAGTTTAAATACTTTGCTGCAGAGTCGAATATACTTCAATATCTCTCAATTATTATCGTTTATTGTTTGTTTAGATAGTAATGATCTAATAACGCTTGTTCTCACCTGAATGATTCGTCGTAGAAAATTATAAATTGAGTATTTTTTTTTCATCTTATATACTAATAAATAGTGTAAGATAATCTTGTCTTCAAATGAGACTGCTTTTCTTTCTCTAAGATCAACTAGATATGCCTATTGTAGTTGATAGAAGTATAAGCAGTCAATGAATTTTTAAAACAGAAAAGATTCTAAATATTGACTCTTTTGTTTTCAATTTTATTTAATACTTTATTCAATTAAATTTATATAAAAAGGTCATATTCGAATAATAAACTTTCCATAACAAAACCGAGTAACAGTTTATGTTGACGATAAATAATTTTGTAAGACTCCGACAAGATCATATTTATTGCTATGTGTATCATGTTCATAGGAAACGCGCAGTGTTCGAACATTAGTCATAGGATAGATTAATTCCAAAATACACATCGACTTTTCAACTTCAATAATTAGTACGCGACATTGAAAGCCAATGGTGATCGACTTAATTCTATAGATTGTTTATTATTATAAGGATGGTGACGACCCGATTGATCACAACCCTCTAGATCAAGTCGATGTATTGATGGACTGGTATATTGATATGGTGGCATTGTCGACACGATCCAAGATTCAAATGCTAGTGAGAACAGACGAGGTGCACGATCAAGTAATGCTTGTAATTTCAATTGGCAGCTTTCCGTGAAAATGGTTGCAGTCAGTGATAGTAAATTTTCAAGACTGGAAATAATTGACAACAATCGATGATCAATTGGAAATTTAAGAAATAATTTTTCTATATTGTTGAGTTTGATATAGGATAATGGTTCGTCGTTGAATAGCGATAGTGCATATCGGATAGTATGAACAGAATCATGGGAGAAATGCATATCACATGGTCAAATCGATTTTGTATGTGAATTCAATTTACTAGTGAAAGTAGAAAAATGATCAAATTCATATGGTAATGAATAAACGCGAATCGAAAGATATTCTCTCCATAGTCTTCAATAACATCGAATAAACCATTGATGATATTCGATCCAAAATGGAGTACGATATGTAGTAAGGTATTGATTAACTTTTTCTTCATTTATTTGATCATTAGTCGAGTGATTAAGATCGAAATCCATCCTAAACTGTAGAACTATTAGTTGAGGCTAATAATTAACAATAATTTGTTCCCAGCGATGTCTATCTAAGCTGATCTGTAAGTTTTCAACTTTTTGGATGAATGACATTAGGTAATAATTATAGTAAATTGATCATCCCACGTTGTGAACGTGTCTGAGATAGATCGAGTCTTTTAATCGATAAATTTTGAGGTGATGGTATAAATTCATAAAACAGAGGACGATCATCTTCTTCATAGCCATCCAATGACGTCGAAAATTTTCATAAACGCGATGTGATTTTTAAAAATTTGGTAAAATTAGTTGAATGCCAATCAGTATTACGAATCGTTAAGTATTGTAACGATGCTAATATGACAGTAGAAATGAAAAAATCATATTGACCATTCAATCTGAAATCTCAATAGAAGTGGGTCAGTTTCGGTAGATTCCAAATTTGATTCATTATTTCTTGAAAATTATTTCTGTCGACATGATATAATCGACAATTGACAAATTTCAGATGTGTTAAAGTATGAAGACAATGTAAGTCGGAAAACAAATGTTGATTAATCTTTGAATTCGAACTAACGCTATTGAATGTTAATGAACGAAAATTATCGAATCGACCTAATATAAGACCGACTGTTAAAAAATGAGCACACCCGTACCTATTATCGGAATTTAAAAAAAGGCTAGTGGACAAAATGCTTATAACTTTTGAGAAAGATAGTTAGAGACCTGCGGCTTTCACCGTTCGATAGAGAGACCTGGGGGACGTGTATCTATGAAGAAACCAAAATTCTTCCAGTTGTTTTCGATACTAGTTTCAGCAGACGAAATTTGAGGGTGGGGTGTGGGGTGGGTGTAGGTGTGGATGTGGGTCAATTAGAAGAGGAACATCCACACCAACACCCACACCCACATCCATATCCATTAGGGAAACGGAATACAGTTTCCGGAAATTGATTTGGCGTTCAGAAACCCATTGAGTTTCCTGGAAACTAATAGAACGCATCATATGCTTATCTATCTAAATCAGAGAGGAATAATGCTGATCAAAATTTTTATATTATCACACCCACTGAAAAATAGCGGCATACTATAGAATTACACAAGATGTGTGGGTGTTGTTCTTCTTCTCATCTACAGCACTCACGCTCATATCCAAAATTTTTTCAACGAGCAACGTCTGAGGAACCCTTGTCTCCAGTTTCCGAGAAGATTTTTTCTTCAAAATTCTTGTTTTTTTTACATATCATTCGACATCGTTCAATATACTGCTTCCGAATGTACTTTTCTATTGATTAAATATTTTTTCAAAGCCAGAAAAACTGAAAAATCTAAGTTTTTAGAAACTCACTGTGCAGTCAGGGATTGCTTGCGCTAACAAGGATTAGAGACAGTAGATAGAAGAACATTCTGGCAATATTTGGAACAGTTTGGAGGTTGAATATGAATGGATTGCCCATTTTCTGTGGAACTAGCCATTCGGATAATACTGCAGAAAAAAATATTGTTTACCATTGTATAGAGCTTGGCTTGAAGGTTCAGAAAATGTGTACTTGATTGGTCTGTCGAGCTGTTTCATTTTATTAGATATGAATTTGCTTGTGACATCATGATTCTCAGACTAATTTTTGGGCAACAGATTTTTGCAGTTTGTTTGAGAGTTATAGCAAAATTATTTATACTATTAGATAGACTATATTTCAAAGTATATTTACTTATATTTAAATTTTGAAAAAGTACGATTTTCATTTTTAGTCAAATGTCCGCCTAGATACACACTCGAAAATATATGTGAGTTCCACAAAATAATCAACGGATTTTTTCACCGGAAGAAAAATCATTGATACTATCGTTCTATGAGTATCAAATATTCTGATTAGATTTTATTATTAAATCAAAACAATAGTGATCAAATGTTTCTGTTCTTTTTTTTTGTTTTTGTCTTATAAAACATTCCATTTGCCTGATCGTCGATAAGCCGAAAGAACCTTATGTGCTCGTCGTCGAATATATTGATTTGAATCTCGATTAAATTTTTCAAGTGCATCTAAAACTTTCATTTCCATATGATCAGGTGAACCATCACATAATGTATGTAGAACCTTTGTAAAACGATCTATATTATTTAAATTAGGTAATAATGAAATGCTTACTTGTTCTCGAACATTATCAGCTGGATCATCAATCATTTCCATTACACGTTCCCAAAATGCATCAATATCGTCTTTAACACGACATGGACATATTTCTCTTAAAGCTCGTTGTCGTACAATAGGATCGACATGATTTGTTAATTCTAAGATTGTTTTTATATCTTCGGTTTCACGACAAAGACGAAGAGCATCTTTACTTGGTAAATTACTCATTTCAAATTTGTTCGATAGCAGTGAAATTTATATCACATTGTACATTACTATGCATAATGCTAGCATGAACGCATTTCATTTATTTATATAGAAGTTACTTATATTGCACTAGATTGTGCAATATAGAGGTAAAAATTGCATAATTCTACCATATGTTTCATAGTTATTTCTTCATTACTATGACGTCTTATGAAAATTACACGTAAAGAATGTTTTTAAAGAAAAAATTTTGTCAAGGCAAAAAATATAAACTTAGAAAAGTCTTATATAAATAATAATTCATTAGAAAACAATGAATTTTATTCGAGCATGCATTATAATATTAAAGAATAGAGTTTTCAATAAATTTTATTTTCTTTATATTCGAATCATATAGACAGAAATATTTCATAATTCAAATAAAATTGTATATTAGAGTACTGTACTCGTATGACTTGTTGTATTCGACACAATACAAAAATTTTATATCCATATTCTATCCGTACCATTTTTTTTATTCTGATTTATAAAATATGAAATAATAAGTGTAAAACATCAGCAACTATCGTTAAGTTTTTTTCTACCAAATACAGTTACTTGTATATTTGATATCTATCCCAGGCTGTTGCAGCACTGTCGTTAAAACTGTCCGAAATTTAAGTATTAATATCTTAACTTGGTTTTTTTTTTGGTAATAATATCAAAGTTTTAGTAGAATATCTTTTACGAGAGAATATTTTCAATGAATACTTTTCGTTTGAGTTCATATTTTTTCCATAAATAGGATTTCGTAAGGCTAAAATGATTTGTTCCATAAGGCATGCCTTTCTGAGTTATGACTATTTTATTAGAATTTCTTAAATTTCTTCATATCATTATTCAATCAATTATACAAGCTAAAGAATACTGCTGCAAGAATTCAAAATAAATGTCGATGATGTATATAGTGAAAAGTATGTAGGAAATAGTTGAGGGTGCGTGCAGGTGAAGACAAGAGCTTCACGCATACCCAATATCAGCTTGTCTTCAATATTTATTATCCCAAGAAGATTCAACATGAGCTTGAATGAAGAGTATTACTTCGACATTAAATGAATTAACAAATATATTGAGAATGATCTTATCAATAGGAAAAAAAAAGATTGATTACTTTCAATTTTCTCATCACTTGATCTTATGATTGATGATCTCATCTTCCTTTATTATAGTTTAAAATAAAGATGAAAGAAATAAGAGCATGACTAATACTAATAATAATATTTCATAAATTCAAATTTTTCTTTTTTTTTTTATACATGAACATGCAATGTGAGAAAAATATAATTATTTTTGTGTTGGAATTATCACTGTTTGCCATCTTTCATAGTTGATCAATCTGATTATATTCTATTGAAAAAGAAAAGAAAAACATTGACAGCTGGACAATAAACAGTAAAGGAAAAAGGATGAGAGAGAGAGAGAAAGAGAAAAAAATGTTGATCGTATTTTTTCTTCCTCTTTCACCTTCAAATCGAAACGAGAAAAATAGTGAATGACCTCTTGCACTCATTTCAATGCCAATCCATCACCATCATCAATACAATATATATATATATATTCATATCCTTTCTCATTTGTAATGTTGTATGACGACAAAATCTACATGTGAATTTAATCGACTTATGTATCTTCTTGATACAAATAATATTGAACAAGCTCGATTATTACTTAAACAACAAAATTTATTAATACGAAATAATCTTTTTGATAAATTTGATAATAATGATAATACATTACTTCATCGTTATATTCTTCGTAATCAAGAAGATGCTGTACATTTATTATTAGAATATGGTGCATCAGTTTATTCATTAAATAAATATGGATGGTTACCAATACATTTAGCTGCTTATTATGGACAAAATCGAACTATAGTAAAATATCTTCTTGAATTCGAAAAAAGGTAGATGTTACTTTTTTTTTTTCATGTTTATTAAAGTATTTTAATTTAAATATATTGTTTAATATGAATTTAAGATGATTTTTTCGATTTGTTTTTTATTGTGTCGGGAACCTAAAAAAATAAAAATAAAAATATCAAGTTTTTGGAATATGTATGAATATTTGAAAATTTTATTTGTGATGTTAACCATAAAATAAATTCAAAGAAAACATTTCTCATCCATCAAATTCTTTTCTTACTTTTTTTATATAATCATGATTAATTAATATCATTCGACATGCATTATTAATATGTTTAAATCGATCATTATGCAAAAGTATACCACCAAACCATCTTGACACCACGACTAGGACATTTTTAACATCTACAGTCTAAGAATTTTCTTTTGGTATTTCATTTATTTTCTTTTGTTTTTTTTTTCACTTACATCCATTAAATGAAGCATTCGACTGGATGCACCTGTTTCACCATCATCATCACAATCTGTTAAAATTACATTACGTTTTTCATCCCATATTCTATACATACAAAATAATTCTCGTATTTAAAAGAAATTAAAAATCTTTTACCTATATGCATATATATTATGAGTGGCATTAGCAATTTTTTTATTTTCTTTTAATTTATGGAGAACAAGTTGAACTTCTTCTTTACTATGTACAGGACTTAAATGTGCTTGAAAAACACTTTTACGATCTTCAAATGGTTCATCACTATATATAGGTGGTAGAATTGTTTCGACTATTGGTAATACACATTGGTCAACTATTTTAATAGGATTGTATTCGTAGATTATGAAATATTATTACGCCTACCGATTGGTTCAGTTGTATTCATATGAACAGCTAAATAAAAAAAAAAATTTCTTTTTTCAAATTTTTTTTTGAAACTAATTTGACTTACTTTCATTGATATCTGATGGTTTATCAACAAAATCTCGAAGAGCATCAGCCCATAAAAAAGCTACTGGTTTACCAATATTATTTCTAGACAAACAAAATAAAGATGGGACGACCGTATAAAAACACAAATCCGCCTATTCTTAAACTTTTCTAAAATAATAAGGATCCAAAATACTACTCTTGATTATTCATGGTCAACAAAATCGTGAAGTATCTTGCTGAGTACTTTTCACAACGATGGTGTATATTTGTCAAACTGAAAAAAATCCTGGTCCCTTATAAGAATCTGAATCGAATAATACATGAGTTTTAAAAAGTTTAAGAATAGGCTGATTTGTAGTCTTACACAGCCCCGTCCTTTGCAATAGAAAAAGAACTTATTGTCGTACAAATAAATGTTTTCTAAAATATTTGTTAATTCTTGTCGTTCTTGACCTCTTAACCATGGTCCTCTTAACAAAAAAGAAATAATATGTTTATATATAAACAAAAAATTAATCATAAAATTTTACCTTATATTATAAATAAGTGGTTGTTCTGTTGGATAACCATCAATGAATGTTAAATCTAGACTAATTGCTCGTTCAGGTCGATGATTCATAGTTAATGTATATGTCAGTTCTGTATCATTTTCATCTTGTTTCCATTGTTTTTCATCAAAAATACTATTTAATGCTTCAATTTCTTCAGCTTGAAGTTGAACCCAATTTTCAGACATCTGCAAATAGAGAAGACAATTATGAATAGAATAAGTATTCAAATTAATTTTGTTTATAAAAAAAAAAAATTTTTTTTTTTCTGTTTGTATTATTATTTCAGTACATCGTTATTAATAAATAGTAAATCATCGTGCATACATATGTATAAAATAATCATGACGACAGAATGTTGATGATTGAATTATTTAACTAGAAAATTAAAAAGAAAAATTTTTAACAAAAATTATACGAGAAAGAAATAGTTAAAGAGTTCAATTGAATGTAAAATTTTAAAAAATTTCTATCTGATATTTAATGTATGAGACTTCAATTATGCTTCGATGTATCATAGCTTAGTAGATTTACATAGAACTGTTGTTGTCTACTTATGAGAAAACCTTATCAGATGTCCGCTTTCGATGTTAATGATTTTTTTGCCTATAGATACTATATAATGTTTAAGATGTCAATTCTCAAAAATCTCTGTAGGACCTTAGTTTTTCGAGAAAAATCATTTTTTTTCGAATTTTGTTCTGAAGCTACTTTCACGTAAACCAACTTGTACAAAGAGTTTGATAATTTTCAGATTTCGTATTTCTAAGATACGAACTTTTCAAAATATTTTTATATTGTACAATCCTAGGTCCTTTTAGAGTTTTTACTAGAACATTATGTATTATTTATAGTCAAAATATACTTGAAATTGGAAGGGAATCTTCCAGAAGGTTTCATCGTGAGTTGTAACTCCCTTAAGCTAGAGAACGTTCTGTCAGAACTCTACTGTCTACTTCTTTTTATTAATGATCAAATAAAATTTTTTAACGATGTGATTCTAATCGGACAAAAACCGTCGACAGTGCAAACAAATTTACAACATAGGTAATCATTGATTTCTGGGTCTGCCATGGCTGAGTGAGTATCACAAAGCTACAGTGATGAAACTTTAATACCACCAACTATCGAGTGATCCTGGACAAGTGATTAACGACTCTTTGTTTCAGATCATCCGTCCAATAGTATGCTTACTATGTCGTGACATACACCTGCTCTTGTGGCAAGTTAGTATGTATGAGGAGCTTAAGCAATTGAGTGCAAGAACTCTGCGACAGGATGGTCTTCTGTTCAGAGCTACAGCTAGTCATAATTGTAGGGAAGACATCGGGTTATTGAATCTACTGCAAGATAGGCGAAAGATAGGAATATATTCTTCTTCTTCGTTGATTCATAACTAACAATTGAATTATGCATTGAATGAAACTCATTTATCAAATAAAAATCACTGGATTGTTAATTTTTTATGTGCCCAAAAAAAAGTACTGTAATGATAAATTATTCTGCTGTTCATCAAGGCAAAAAACAATTTTTTTTTCATAAATAGTCTTTGTTGGACGATATATCATCGATGGTTGATCGATATTTTGTGTCTAAGACTTAGAAGCATTTTTCGATAAGTAATAAAAATCAAGCGCGTCTTCTACTTACTTGATTGTATTATTAAATTTATTCATTAATCTTTCTCGTTTTAATTCGTTTAAGCCAATAAACTAAAAATTGAATATTTACGTAGAATAATTATCGATGAATTTGTAATTTCTTTCAAGACTAAATCAATGTCTATTACTATTTTCATCGGATCGAATATCATTTCTAATAATACAATTTCTTCTTTCACTTAATTTTCTTTTGTTTTCTTTATCATTGATAAATAATCATATTTATTATTTCTATCTGATGTTCTTGACAATCGATCAATATAATCACTAGGTTTCATTGGTGTTTTTTTTTTCTAAAAAAATAAAATTTAAAAATATTTCATGGTTCTTTGTGTTTGTTTTTTTTTCTTTAATTTTAATTCCGCTAAAGCAAAAAAAATATCAATTATAAATCTATTTTTAAATGTTTGCTTGATGGTAATGAAATATAACAAACAAATGATCGAGGTATTAATTTATCCCAAAATGTATTCTAAAATAAAATAACATATAGATTTGTATAGTTTCATAGATAACAAAAAAAAAAAAAGAAAAAATAGTTCTTACATTTGATGGACATGATTTTCTTGCATAAGTTTCCATAAAATAGAGACATGATTCAAGACCAACACCAATAAATAGTAATATCCAAACAAGTATATTATATGTTACACTTTCTTGTCGTGGTAGACAAAATAGACAAACCACTAAAACGAAATATAAATTATATATATTTACAAAATAAATTCAAATGTTTGCTTCGACAGTGAAGCTTTATTCATAGGTACTCAAACACAGATGTGCCAAATCTTAGGACATGGTGTTATAGATGACCTTTCTTTCTTTTTTTTACTTATTAAGAATCAGAAATGAGCACAGAACAACTGCATCATGATGTAGGTGTGGGTGTCCGTATGGTTTTTCTCTTCACCTATTCAGCCAATCTCATCATAACTACAGGTCCATATCCCATCCAAAAAAAATTCATTTTGCACATAAGTGTCGTGTCACGGAGAAACTCATAGATTCTATCGCACTCATTATTTACTACTCGATGACGTGCTATACAATCTTGCGTTGGTCTTTTGATTAAAACAATGTGAATAATCATTCTTAACCTTATTTGATATGATAAAAATATCATATTTACAAAACTATTTTGATGGTGTCCTGTTATAGTATTAGACATAGATGGAACTGGTACTAGTCTGGATTTCGGATTGACCGGCCAACCGCTCTATACCAATCTAAATTTTCTACTTTCCTGATCTGTGATTGTATCTATATAAAAAAACAGTAAGTGAAATCAAGCCTAATCTCGCTGATCACGCAACGATTAGTTTAACAAATAGTTTGGAGAACGATCTCAGTGAACCTATTGTTGTCAATAGTAAAGCATTATGCCACTATGCGGCAAGTTACTAATTTAACTCAAAACAGTTCACTATGGAGCGAGATTTTGGTCTGTTACCTGTAGATCGGTATATTGTCGGTAGACAGGTTCCATCTATGGTATTAGAAACTGTAAGGCTCTATATTTTATCATTCTTTACATTGTGTTAAAAATCCTCAATCATCTTTATTTTTATATTTTCTTCTAAGAAATTTCATATGAATATATCTACTTACATCCAACAACACCAAAAACTAAAAATATTACTGGATAAAAAAATCCAAGTGCAAATACCATAACATATTCATGAAATATAGCTGATAAAAGTACGACACAAATAGTAGGAATAGAACGACTTTTTCGATCCATAAGCTATAAAAATAAATAAACCTATAAATTCAATACAAATCTTTACGAAGTCAATATCTTACAATATAAATTTCTCTATAAACATATGTATAAAGCCAATCATGTACAACAACATTCGATGTTCGATAATAAGCTGCAAATGATGTTGAATTCCACCAATCCTAAATTTCTAAACTACGTATTTAGAACATTGTTTCCTATTCTTCCTTACATTATAAAACATTCGATCAGCAAATCTAAGCATTTCTGCAAATGCATTAAGCCAACAATGTAAAAAACCATAAGAACCTATTTATTAAATCTTCATTTTCTTTTTTTTCTTTTATCAAATTAATAAATATTCTTACTTAATAAAAGAAAAAAACTTCCAGGCATAATTGAATTAAATAAAATTGATATAAACATTGATAGTGTTATTTTTGTTTTATTTAAATTCTCATATGTTGGTATACAAAAACGAACAATAATATAATAAGCATAGAATATACATATTATGAATTCTCCGAACATTTTTAAAACAAAACTCCATCGAATTATTTTATTACGTGGATATTGATCACGATAAATTAATGTTGGTACAAATAAAAAATATAAATATTGAGAAAAATCTGGACAAAGAAATTTTTCTTCATTAGATTTTGATTCTAAAAATATGAAAATAAATCAGAATTTTTTTTGTGTTCTTAATAAAAACAAAAAACAAAAAACTTTGTTTTTTTCAAGCGAATAATTAGTAATGCATTTACGTGTTTTGTTTTTAATTTGTCATTAGAATATTATTAGTTGTAGCAACTTTAGTTTTCTTCTGTTCATAACGAACCAACTGATGAAAGAACTTTTTCAATATTTTCACGAATAAATGCATGAGTTTTCATTAATTGTCGAAGCTAGAAATGGAGAATGACTCGTCAGAAAATTTTAAATGTTTCAAGACAAATAGATCTTGATAAGTGGAACAAAATTTGCAATAGACTCAAAATTTTTGCATGCTTTCCTATAAGGAGATATTGAGGTTAAACATTTGCCAGTATAAATAAAAGAAAGTTTCAGCTCGATTGGATGAACTATAGTTGAAAAATGGAAATCATTCTTTCTTTTTTTTTTTGTCAAATCCAATAGATCGAGAATACTTCGAAGTATATATAGAGTGCAGAAAAAACAAATCTAAACCTTTCCGGTCGAAAAATGACGGTAGTTCTCTCAATTATATCTTACTTGTTCAAGTAAAATGATCAATGCAGAAGCAAATGCTATTTGATGTTTCATAATTTGACGACATGGTAAGACCAAAAATAAGACAATATAAGTTAAATATAATAGCAGCCATATTGTATCGTAACGTTCTTTGAAAAAAGAAAACGAGATTAGTTAATAATTTATTTATCTAATCAAAATAGTCTTTGTGAATGAATATTCCATAGTACACTATTAACTATGTAAAAATAACCGTCAATTTCATCATCTAGTCAGAGATAATTCCTGTTAGTTGATTTAGAATATACTTCACAGTGTAAATCAGCTATACATTAGTGTCCTGCGGGAACGACTTTTTTCCCTAATTTTCCCATTCCCATGGGAATGGGAATTCCCATTTAGACTTAGGGAATGGGAACGCAGGAATGGGAACAGAATTAAAAATTGACGTTCCCAAAATTCTTTCTATCTTATTTCAATACACATAAAAATATTTCTATCTGATAACTGTTTATTTTCAATAACTTTTCTTATTCATATACAATTAACAGAAAAATAACAAATGTGTATCAACAAAAAATAGACTATTGATTTATTCTTAACCACATCGTAATTTAATTATCATAAATATTATTTTCCTTTTCATCATCGTCTTCGAAAATGACACTGCCAAGATCATCTTGCGATACATCATTATTTTCATCTTCTTGTGATATATCGTTATTATCATCTTCGCGACAAACTGGTATACATATATACCAATGACACTTTCGCATAGGTGAATAGAGCCTTAGAAAACCTTATGGGAACTATGGGAATGGGAAAAAGGGAATGGGAACAAAAATTTTTTTTTAGGGAATGGGAATAGGGAATGGGAATCAGAAAAAGTCGTTCCCGCAGGACACTACTATACATATTTACACTATTTATAATTGGACATGCACCGAATCATTTATAGACTTGAAAATGTTCATAATGCCACATAGTTTGCTGTTTCCTCTTCACTCATGAAAATCATCTTAGTCGTACGTATGATTGCCTTCATGCAGATTTAATACAGATCGACGTACAACACCTTATAGATAGTCATCAGTTGTAAAAAGTCGCATAAAGATCCGTGACTAATTTATCGTACTTGTAATACTCTATTTCGAAATAAATACGAGTAAAAGGTACTCGAATGAATCAAGGCCTGAAAAATTACAATGACTTTTTTTCTTGCATGATCGGTTTTTGAGAAAAAGAAAACATGTAGTCGGAAGGTTTTATATGATCATATAAAAAATTCAATATCGAAGTAAGAGCTCATAAGATTCTTATGCTAACTAGTAAACCTCACAAAATGATCAATTGATGAGTATTCGTTCATTAGGTAAGCTCAGTTGAGACGAGAAAAAGCCTCAAAAGGATTCATGTTTGTAAATTTTTCTACAGAACGCAATAATTTCACTTAGATCATCTTCAGAATCGACTTCGGATAAATAAAATTATCAATGAATTTAGTTGATTGTAACTGTATGACGTTCTCTGATATGTCGTCTTTTGAAATATTCACATATGAAGAAAGTAGACCTTTATCTACCATAGATTTTTCATTAAAAGTATTTAAAAATAGAAAATACAATATTTTGACAATGAACTATTATAATTCCATCGAAATCATAATAGACGATAGGTCAAAATTTATTTATTGAATGATCAGATATGTCACATCAAAGTTGATATTCGTATTAATAAATACTAATTTGAAACAAAAACTGCGAGTTCAATTCGATTCGAACCATTATAGTTCGATTCATTTTCTGTCTCTGTAGAAGACTTTATTTATGTAAAATTTCAATTGAAAAATTGATTTTTAAAGTGATCTAAGTAAGGAGCGTAAGCAGAAAAAGGTTATAGGAGAAAAGTTCAACCTTCTGATCATGTTCATAGCAGCGACTCAACATGGAAATACATTACAATCTATAGATTATGTATTTGTATAATTTCGATTTGATTAATCTTCGATTAAAATCTTAATGAACTAAACCGTAACTTTTTCTTTATCGATTTAGATGCTTGTAAAAGTTCTAAAACAAAAGAGATTCAAATTCTTACTTAAATGTTTGCGATAATTATATCGATTTTTAGTCCAATAATAAAATCCCATAAAAACAATAATTGCTGTAGATAATTGCATAATTAACCAAATAAAAAGTGCAATATGTAAATCAGCAAAAGATTCAAAAATTAAATTAAAATCTAAATTAAGTCTAGAAAAACAGAAGATTTGTTTTGATTAAAATAATTCTTTGTTGTTGTTGTTTCTTTTTTAAATACCTTCCATCTTCTATAATATCATCAATTGTTACTTGTATAATAAATATAATTAATATAGCAACAAGAACATTTCTTAAACCTTGAATATGTGATATTTGAAATAAATCTGTTAAAAGTGAATTTCGAGGAATAAATATACGAGATTCAGTTATTTGACGAGATGATGAACTAAATTACAATTTTTTCGATTTTATTTAATAACAATAAGAAAAAAAAAAGAAAGAAAAGAACTTTTCTCTATACTGACTTCATAGTCAACATTTCTAAAGGTTTCTTTTGTTGTAAATCTAAATTAGTTTTCAACGAATTAAATTGTTCATTTATTTCATTTTTAAATCCATGTAATTCAAATAAAAGTTTTAAATGAATTTTCTAAATAAAATATAGATGTTCAAAAACAAAAAATCTAAATATATATATATGATTCCATACTTCGGTATTTTGTTTAATCCATTGTGATTCATCGTTATTCGATATGACTATGAATAAAATCATATGTTAAATTTAAGAATTTTTAAGTATTTACTTTCTTCCGTATAAGCCATCTTGATTGTAAAGCGTCGATATTCTTAATAGGAATTTGTAGGAAAATGCAAATCTTTTGTTCAGCTTTCCTAGTAAAAACAAAATATGCTTTTACTCAATCGTCACCACCTTAGAATATTTTCTTTTGACGTGAAATATTTGTCATTGAAAATACGGTAAGATACGTTTGTTCGTTTTTTTTTGGGTTAGTTTTTGATTGATTAAATAATTCGACCAATAAAATATTTGTTTTTTGATTTAATTTTCATTCATATGAGCAAATTATCGGATATTTTTATCGTTGAATATTATTCATATTTGATGAGTATCGCATTTATTAATAAACAACTTTATACTTGACTGAATCAGATATTGTATAGAAATTATATGAAATTTATTTGTTAAGAATATTCGTTTAAATACAAAGATTTTTAAATACACAATCAATTATCGAAGTTTTTAGTAATAATTTCAAGAAAAGAATCGGAGTTGACTAAAAACATTTCAAATATATATCTAATAAATTTAAAAAAAAATCTGTTACCTCAAACATTCCTAGCATAGTTTAATATACAAAATAATCATGATCGAGTACGTCAAAATATGATATCGTTCTTACATTCTTTTCCGTGTCATTAATTCTCAAGGTCAACACGTGGTTTGACGTTTATTATGTCAAAATAGATCATTTAAGACAAATTATTATTGATATAAGAGTATATAAAAATAAATCATTTTCTACTACTAGTTTGCATTTAAATCGTTAATAATTATGAATTCAATTTCTATTACATAAAATTCTGTAGTCCAATTGAAAATATTGCGTATAATATGAATTATTCCATCACAAAGTATGATTTCAATCTGACAAGGGAGCCTGAATTTAATGGTCTATTGAGTAAATATATTTGTAAACAATATTCACTTACAATTGAAGGACGTGTATTATAAGTTAAGAAACTTGATTATATTCTAATCAAATGAAGTAATTTAAAATATGAACTCCCCCATACCATGTACGAACCGAAATATTCGCGTTTTGAAATATTTAAAATCTACATCATGATTCAAAATTTCGGCAAAATTGATTTTTCTTTTTTCGACATGGTTGAATAGAAACTCGGCAAGTTATATAAGGAAAACAATAATATCACACATGCTCAACAAAAAATTTTACCAAAGAATCCAAGATACTATTATTATTAAATATAAGAGTAATCCACAGAAAAATTCAGATTGTTTTTAAAAAGTTGCTTTTGAATATATGTATTATTGTTCTTATTTTTTCTTATATAATTCGCCGAGTTCTATCCAAATATGACAAAAAAAATGAATATTGCCGAAATTTTGAAGTATACCTACACGATATAGCTTATGAATACCTTGAAATTTGAATATCTCAATCCGGACATACTATCGGGCAGTTCATATGTTAAAATAGTTAGTTTAATACTGAGAACTTTCATTAGACTCGAATATGATCAATTTTCTGAGAAAATTATCAAACATGAAATATCTACGAACTTTTTGTTATCAATCAATCTAAGAAGCTGTAATAGTTAAATTACTTTCGAATATCTTATCTATCTGCATATCATTATTATTGACTTTGTCTAGAATAAGATAAATACAAAAGAAAAAACACAACAACATAATTGATTTATTTTTATCTTCTTATTAGGATATTAACGTCATACACATAATCGTTATATTTTTTTTCTGCTTTAAAATAAATATATATATATATGAATTAAAATCAAAGAGAGAAAAACGATTCTTTTTCTTCTTTATTAACTTGCTGTATCATCAGTTTCTAATAATTTATCATTAACGGTTCGTGTACCACTAAAATCAATAAGTTCATTACTTATTTTTGATAAATCACTAAATGATATTCGACCACGTTGACGAATTGCTTTTGTTACACGTTCCATTTCATCACGTGTTAAATAAATATATTTACCACGATCATCAAATAAACCAGTTATAGTACCTGTTTCTTGAAGATATTTTAAACGATCAATTACATCCTAGAATTTATTTTAAAATATATTAATTATTCAAATCGATAAAAATTATCGGAGTTATCAGTTTGAGAAATATTTTTCTATAGTAAAACTTCTTTTACTAAAATCCTTCTTTCCTGAGTTTTTCAAAGAATAGTTTCATCAAAACTTTCAGGATAGATAGATGTTGACTAGTAGAACAAACGTTATCATAGATTCGGAATTGTCGAATGCTTCGTTCAATGAGACATACGAGACGATGCAAGGACCAAAAATGAACTGAAGTCGTCCCGCCTCTGAAATTTTTGGTATCATAACTAAATCTTCTTTTCCTCAGCGAATCGAGATCGAGATGGAAAAAAAAGATTAGTCAAAGAATCATTTAAACAAAACTTTCTATATGTAACTATGAAGCTGTCACTACTACTATATATCATTCTATGGATCTGATCTTTCTTCTAATTCCAACAAGCTTAAATATCTCGTATTATCAAATACTTAGGGGGTTGACCAAAAGTTCTAAGTCCGATGTTTAAAAGATCTTGTCGGATAAGGTAACTTATTCAGGAATGAAAAACAACATATACCATATTGTAGAGCTTTTTGAGGCACACTGAATTGTATATAGTAAATCCTGTTTTCATAAGACTTTGAAGGAACTAGAGTCAATTTACTGATAGACGACTATACATCCCCACTGACAAGATGACTGGAGACGCTACGTATATAAGATTGTAGTCCGTCAAAAACTCTACAAAATCGTATGTGATAAAAAATATTTTACAAATACTTTCAACTAATACCAAGGACCACAATATTCAGTAGTCTATCATGCTTGTGTATGGATGTGTAGTCGTCTATTAGTAAAATAACTCTATCACCTTCAAAGTCTTATGAAAACAGGATTTATTATATACTATTCGACGCGTCTCAAAAAGCTCTACAACATGTTATGTTTGATTTTTCATTTCTGAATAGGTTATCTTATCCGACAAGGTCTTTTAAACATCGGGTTTAGAACTTTTGATCAACCCTAAGTGTTTCTAGTTAGGCTGGTCCCAGGCGCGGACTCGACGGAATCTGATGATTCTCATATTTGCCACTAATTACACTAGTATCCGCGTCCGCCACCACATTGACTCTATAAAAAATAAATCCTCTTTGTAGCAGTGTGTTCCAATGATTCAGTAATAATCTGAAATTGTACGCCCCTAGTTCTGTTCTTGACAAAGAAATTTTATCAAAAAATAAAAAAAAATTTCTATTATTTGAATATCTTACTTGAGTTCGAAGTTTAAATTGTGCAGCTAACTCATCAAGATACATGAATTTGGCTGTTTTAATATATTCAACAAATTGATTAAGTGCTGATTGATTCTAAATAAAAACATTTAAATAATAAAATATAAAATGAAATATATACATATATATATATACATCAATATCATCTGGATTTTGATCATGACCTTCTTCGTCAATAGTAAATCCTTTTTTTAATTCAAGATATTCTTCATATTCTTTACGTTCACGTTCTTCTTTTCTTCGACGTTCTTCTTCTTGCTAAAAAAAAGAAAATAAATTTATCGAAATGATTGATTTTATTTTTATTAAATATTACTTCTTCTTTTTCACGTTGTTCTTCTTCTAATTCTTTTTTACGTCGTTCTTCAGCTAATTTTTCTTCTCGTTCTTTTCTTTCACGACGTTCAACTAATTCTTGCTAAAATATTCAAACACAAACTTTGTTTTGTTTTTTTTTCTGCAAGTTCTTTTTATATTACTTCACGTTGTCGATTTTTTTCAGCTTTTGCTTCTAGTTTTAATCTTTTCTTAGTACCCATTTTAGGATCAATGTCAACTGGATCATCTATCGTTGTTGGATCAAAATCATCTAAACAAACAAAAAAAGAAATTATTCATAAAAAAAAAAAAAGAATTTTAATCGTTTACCTGCATCATCATTATCATTTTGTGCTCCAGCATCATATCCATGTGCTGGATTAAATTGTCTACGACGACGAATTTGTGCTGCTCTTGGTCGATTATCATCAATTGGACGCCGTTGAATTGGAGGTGGTTCACGATTATTTTGTTGTTGCTCTACATTGAATATAAATAAAAGAAAATTTAAAATAATAAAGAAAATTTATTCAAACCTGTTGGATGTTTTTTAGCATAAAATAAAGCTCCAATAAATACAATAAGAAGTACAATAGCAAGAATTAAAATAACATCCATTTTTTATTAGAAATTATAAAACTGAAATAAACGTAATATATTAGTATTCTTATTGTTATAAGATGAATGTAATAATATGATTGATGAATATATTTTACCAATGAAAATCAATGCTAAATATTATTGGTAGACTACTACATGACTGAAGTCAAATAAATAAATAGTTATGAAATCATTGATGATAAAATTTTAGAAATTGTTGATTCATTTTTTAAGATCACCTGATTTTTTTTACGCTTTTGTTTTGAATGCGTCAATTTTTTGTTTCTAGTAAACACTTAAGATCTCCCCCTCAAAAAAGTCACTTTTCGTCAGAATGGTCGGGATTAAGATAAATACATAGGAAAATAGCTTGTGATTTGATCTTTCATAGACAATAAAAATTTTTACTCAGCACCTCATTTTTTCCAAAAATTTTTGAAGATTTCTGTCGTCCTCTATTTGAAAAATAAGCTGCTTTCAGAAAAAACAGAAAAACTTTTCGTTTTTTCTCTGTGTATAGTTTCTTGAGCGCGCAATTCAAATTTCTCTGTCGATACTCATTCAATATTTTTATTTTTATTTTTGTTCGAAAGAGCGCATCAAGACACAGTGCAGTACAGAGTGTTTTTTTGTTATTATATATACAGACACTTATATAACTTGACATCCATTTTTTAAAGGTTTTTTGAATCATTGAACTTTCGATCTCTTTTCTTCCCTTAAAAAATAGGGCTCTGTACTGTACTGTATTCTGGCATACTCTTTCAAACAAAATCTCTAGAATGAACCTAGACAGAAAAATTTGGTTTTCCAAATGAACTATTTTTGACCCTTGTTTGGTCACTATGTCCCTTAAACGTCATGATATCGGGCTGAAAATTTTACCATAACTTATCCAATACAGCTCCAATATATTCTAAAAATTTCATGTTATTTGAACGTTCCTGAGCTGAGATCGATTTTTGAAAAGGTCTGATATATTAACAATAGTGACTGTTGTTTCATTTGCGATTGATGTCGCCTGTTTATGGAAAAAAAAAATGAATTCGAATGAATGGTATCAGTTGAAAATATTCTCTCGGAAGAGATATTCTTTGTTTTTGAACATGACAATGTTTTTTCTAAAATTAATATGATAGAAGAGTTTTACTGGTGAAAGCTAAGTGTTCAAGTCGAATTTTCATATATACGTCGAAATTTCTATTGTTTCAATCGAGATAGGATTATTTAAATAACTTTAATTAGAAATCTTCAACAAAAATCGATTATCATGTATTCATAATTTGTGCTTTGTTCACAGTCATACATGGAGATATCTGGGTACAACACATGACGTCCTAATATTTCATTCCAAAAAAATATTCGATCTACAGTTGCTGCCAACCAATCAGTTGAAAATCCAAATGACATAATAATTAATTTCATGCTATTTTAAAATAATAACTTATATATGTAATCGAATATCTTTCACCTCTACTCTTTAAATGCATATCCAATCTCAATACTACTTGTGAGGCCTAGTTTTTAAGAATACTATTTGGAAGAGCACTAACTTCTGAAGGGAATGAGAGGTCACTGCATTTTATAACAGCTTTCATGAAACATTACAAACATTTCTAAAAACGGAAAACAGCTAAATTCATTAGAATATTGAATGATGACCGGTTTTGTTTTTCGTTTTTCGTAATGCCTATAAACAAGCTTTCACAAAGTCTTCTGAAACTTCAAAAAAGTACCTTGCTTGATTTGTTTTTAGAAACATCACCTTCATAGTTCATCTGATAGGAAATTTCATTTGCTATTCAAATCACTATTTGGATGCCAGGTTGATTCTCAGTATTACAGAGGAAAAAAAAGCATTTTGTGTTTGTAATTTTGAGCAGTTTTTATTGAACTATATATATGTAATTGAACCTAAAAACAAAATTTCTTTTATTACAATTTGATCACATTTTGTTTCGTTAGTATTTTTATCTTTTGATTTTTTTGAAAAATTTCTTTTATTATTTCATTTGATGCTCGTGCATATTAGTTTTAAGTATATTTTCTACTTGTTCTAAAAAATATAGTTTTTCTTGAAAATTAATAAATCAATACGACAGTTTTCGTCTATGTCTAACGTACTTAAACCAATACAATCTTTTGGAATAGTTAATTGAAAATTTCTCATATATGTATTATTAACAGTAAATAAAACATGAATGTTATCATCGAGTGTGAAAGTTTCAATACTCATATGATTAAATTATCTGTCATGTGGCATATAATAAAATCAAAACATAAAATAAAACATATAATCATCTTTATTAGGTTGTAATAATTCAACTGAGAAGATTTTCTTTAAAAAATCAAATTATCAATAGAAAGAAAATAAAAAGAGATTTCAATTCGTGCAAACTATTGCAACACTTCGTTTCTGTAAGGCCTGATGTGATTAAGAAAAACGATCAGTGCTTTCAACTTGTTTTGCAAGAAAATTGGCCGCTGGAACCTTCCCAATTGATTTGAAGATCTCCTTTTGAATTCTGTTAGAAAGAGTAGATCTGAAATCATAGAAAACTTGCTGTAAAGTACCATGACATCTGTTTAATCAGAAGAGAAGAAATAATTATTTTTGTGAAAATAGAACGTTTGAAAATGGACCTTCTTGAACTATAGTAGTGCTGACCAGATATGGCTTTCCAGTTATTCCTTTCTAGAGCTCTTTTTATTCGGTTTTGTAGAGAATTAAATGGAGAATCTTCTGAAAAAATGTTCAAATAAAAGTATCTCGTGCTGCGGTAAATATTGAGAGATTTATTATTTATATCACGCTCATTATTTCGGAAGATGCGTCGTATCATACAAATGATCCTTCTCTTTCATCAATAATTCTAAATACACGAAAGTTTGAACGAAAAATTCTGCTATGATTAGCAGTCTCTATTAAAGCGCGTTCGGACGCATACATATATAAAAGCAAGAATTTTATAAATGAGAATAAATACTTTAAAGAATATGTACAACATCGATGGATTAACTTCATCGAAGGGAACTATTTGGCAACACGAAACCCATAAGTTCTGATCTAATTTGACAAATGCTCATTACATACACCACAACTTTTATGTGCATCAGAAGCGGAAAACGAATCACTTGTGCTAAAATACAAAAAATCTTCCCCATTCATCTAATAAAGTAAGACTAATCCTATATTACTCATTTTTAATCACGTTTGAGAACGAAATATGGAATCGTTATGCATGATAATAGGTGTAGTCCTTACCTTTGCGTACTACACTTCATGAATCATATGACAGTAGTGATGCTCTTTCAACAGGTATTTATTGACAAACAGATACGTGAATGTGCATTCACTACTATTTTTCTGTCTATTCTCCTTAATGAAGGACAAATTATTTCTTGTCGGGGATTGTTGGTGCTCGTCATCGATGACATTTCAGACGTTTCTCTACAACGTCTTCGTCCAAACAAGCCGCATATAATCAATAAAAGAAATACAGTAAAGTGCACACGATATGGCGATCCACCAGCTACAGTGGCCTTTATGATAGACGGTCTCTCTGGTCTATGCGAGAATATATCGGAGAATATTAAACTACTTACATTCACTGATAATTTCAGTGAGTACCAACGTGAATATCTACTTATCACCCGTTCGTCATAACTGCTACCATTACTTGTTTGGCTTCACCCATCGCTTTCACCATCGTCATCAGTACTAAGTACCAATCTTGTACCTGAAGCAAATATAGACAATTTAACGGGAACAATAAATGGTCCACATGACTACCATTTACTTTTACCGGAAGGTTGAATGTCGACGTTCAAACAATCAACAATGTTATCGATCAAATTAAACATCGAACCGATCTGCTAGTCGATTCTTCTCAAATATTCGTATCCATCTGGAGCAAAGGTGCAGTAATGGCATTGGAATACGCATTGAACATAACGACTATTGCTGCTGTAACCGTCTATGCAGTACTCAATTCATATGGTACTTCGAACGATCCATGTGCTCCAACGCTCTATCCATCCTATTTTACACCTATATTTGATTTACATCCTCAGTGTGATATCGGCAATGGTTGTGAAGTAAGCCAAGCATTCTTCAATGATTGAACACGTATACAGGATTTACTGCCGTAAACAATCTTTATAAGGCGCGCTTTGTTTACATGCAAATTTTAAAAAGACGATAATTAAATTCGAGCTATCTCATTAAAATTATATTCATTCATCAATTTAAAAAATAATCATCTCAAATATTTATTTGTTCAACTGTTTTTCTTTTCTTTTGTTTCCCCACCCCCTGCTCTGTGTAATTGAGTAAACTAATCACAAATCACAATTATGTGAAATACTTATTGAATTTTTTTTTCAGTTTTAATCTGGAAATTTTATAGTAAAATCATTTGATATCATTATCTTTATACAATATTATATTCTTTTTAAAGAATCGATTTTTATATTCGAGTACTGTATTATTTCTTAGCATTAACGAATCAGAAAACAAATGTAATAAATCTGGTCTTATATTCTCATATCGACGGGTTTGTGTTTTATTTTTGGTTGAATAAGATATAATAGTATAAGATATAAATAGGAAAAAACTGTGATAATTTTGTTTTTTACTTTTTTTTTCATCTTTAATACAGAAATTTATTAACAATGTTTCAATTAGATATAGAATAATATTTTTTTAATTTTAAAAATGACATCAACTAATAACCTCACATATAGAAACAAAAAAAGAATCCAATGCTGAATTTATGTGTATTGTAACAAAAATGAGAAAGTTATCCTTGATAGTGTTATGTTTACATAGCATATTCTTTTGAGGGAATTTTTACTGAATGGAACAAAACAAAATCATAAACAACGTTTCAATTGTGTATCAAGTATTGAAGCATTTTTGATATCATATTTAATTATATAACAATATTCAACAATGATACTCATGCATCCAAGAAAAAAATTGCGATATAAAAAAAATTTATATACAATTGATTTTGAGAATATTACAAAAAATAAAATACAAAGATTGTAAGACTTAGAATATTTCGAATAAAAAAAAATATTATGAATGTAATG